>JANSTU010000375.1:0-19506 GCA_027564075.1 Bolitophila hybrida
CACGCGATAAGTCGAACGCGGTGGCGATGCTCGACAGCGACGACGGAATTTTGCGGTCTTGATTAGTTAACGGTCAGCACGAATTTGAGTGTGTCGACTGGCGATTCGCGACGCTTTGCCGTTGAGATTGAGTTGAGAGCACGGGCGTCCATGAGTATATGTTCATCTGGGTGAGTGTGTGTGTGTGTGTTTGCCTCGAAGAGTAATTCGTCTTCGCCGCGACAAAGACGACGACGACGACGACAAATGTCGCGTCGGTCTCCATCAATAACTCACCATTACTTCTGTGTATATATTATGATGATATTGGTATGTATGTATATCAGAATTAACGTTATCTGGAGAAAGAGAGCAGAGTTCGAGCTTGCGCATACACGCATTGCTATAATCTCCAACGTCATTAAACCGAAAATTTAAAGTTAAAACGTCTTATCGCTGGAGCATTAAATATAGACTGATATAAGAGATTTTAAATTAAACTGCCTTAGTCAAAAGTCAGATATGTAATCACAAAATAGTTGGGAATACTATTTTTTCAATATATATTATATATTTCATAATTTCTTTGATACCCTGTGCTGGACCGGGCAACTTCATTCGTCCTCTTATGAACGATTTCACTAATGCGGTTCAAGTTTGAACAGAGTTTAAACTGGGATCATCGAATTTTTCGACGAAAATCTCCATTTCTGTTGAGGCTCATTATAATCTCAGTGGCTACATCAACAACAGAATTGCAGATTTTAGACTGATTTAAATACCAATGCAAATGCAATTTTGCGATGAGTGATTTGCCCGTTTTTCATAGAAAATGCAATACATTAAACGGTACCGTACCATAATCATTGACTTCATCTGGCCCATATAAAATGATTATGACATCGACGACATGTACAGGGTTTTCCGGCCCTATTGGAAATTTGACAGTTGATATCAGCCAAATTGTTGAAGCTACATCTGTCAAATTGGCTGTCACTTATTCAGTCTGTTTTTTGCCAAATCAACCATGGACGGATATATGCTAGCGTTCAACAACACGCGTGCAAATGATACAAAAAAGTGTTCTGTTACCTACCGAGAGGACTATTCGCAGTGTGGTCGATAAATTTGAGTCCACTGGTTCAGTAAACAATCAATCAACACCCGTACGTCGACGAAAACATCGCCGCTATCCGTAAAGTCGATTTCGCGTCGCTCACAAGAACTCGGCCTTTCAGAAACCACAACATGGCGAAAAAACATAGACAAAGACGTGTCTTCGCTTAATGGGCTCTAGAGCAGTTGGAAAAATCAGCTTCAGTGATGAGGCCCATTTCTGGATAAATGGTTATGTCAACAAACAAAATTGTCGAATTTGAGACGATAACAATCCACATGAGATTCATTCCGAAAAAGTCACTGTTTGGTGTGGATTTTGGGCTGCGACATTAAGACCAATTCTGTAATTTATTTCAAGTGATTCTTCTTCCAATTTTGGACTAGCGTCAACAGAAAACACTCGATTCGACTTGAAACTTTACACAGACTTCCACTACAAAAAAGCAGATACAGCAAACGCTTGGCCAGTTAAACGGATTATTTTTGGTTCTAGATAAAAATTCCTCTCAAAAAGTTTCCGACCTAACAATGATACAAGAAATATTTTCTGTTTTTTTTTTTTGTTTGTTTGTTTGTTAGTAAATTTTTGAGCACTCAAAAGACCGAAGTTATAGGCAGATAGACAAAGTGGTTTAGTGACACCAGATAAAGCGAAGAAAGTGGCTCTAGTAGTGAAAAATCCAGGGTTTTCTAACCGCATTATTGCAGTAAAAGTGGGATACGATGAGACTTTAGTGCGCAGAATAAAATTCAGGGCAGGCCTGAAGTGCTATAAAGTGAAAAAAATCCGGACAGAGGCGCAAAGAATTGCATTGAAGCTAGAAGCCGCGCCCGTAAATTGATGTCGGATTTTGTCAAGACATATGTTACAAATGTTGCGTAATGGACAATGAAACGTATGTTCTGGCTGACTTTGCCCAACATCTGGTGCAGAAACGGCTTTTACAATTTTTCGGAAACATAGGGTGTCTGCTTTCTGACCTGATTTAGCATCGTTTCATAGTGATAAGGGCATTGAAGTCGACCATTACCAAACCGTGCCAACGACATAGATGATTTCAAAAAACGATGGATCGCAGACACCAAGAAGGTCACAGAGACTACAAGAAAGCGGCTGATGGAGGGTATTCCAAAAAATCTGGATAACATTGTCAAAATCACAAAATTGTTTTTTTTCAGCCGCACTCCATAATTCGTTTGAGATAACTAAAATATGAAAAAAAAACCACAAATACTCGAAATCGCTGTCAGCGCCTCGCATAAGCGAACGACTTAACTGTCACCTAGCGTTCAACTTTCTAACTAGGCCGATAACGGTCACAATCACTTTATAACTACCCCATACCGGGAACAAAAATGTATACACATCAAAAATATTTAATTATTAGAACTTATTGTAAGAGATTAAAGATAATATTTCTGCCAAGAAATGCCCTTAAAATTGTCCAAACTGGCATACAAATATCTTTGTTTTCAACATAAAATATGTTTTGAAAACAAAATGTAATTTTTTTTAAATTTAAACTTATAATTTTTTTTGTTTTTCTTATGTTTAAAATAAAAGAAACATAGAATTTTGGCGATAAAAAATGAAACGGTCATAAAAAAAAAGGTTTGCGCATGAACAAGTCATATTATTTTTGTTTTCGATAAACAAAAATAAATAATATGTTTATATAATATATATTTAATGTTCACATAAAGAAGGAGGTGCCGCCAACGCAATAAAAAGAGGAAACCGGTTGCTGAATTCAGAAAAGACCTATTCCATTGAAAACATATCAATCGCTGTTAAATCTAAGAAGGGAGAACTGGTATTCACCTCGGTTTACATTCCGCAACGACCTGGCAAGACTCTCCAGAAACAATAGAGATTTTTTAACTGTGACTATTGAAATGCACGTCATCGGTTTTTGAACTGTGTTGGAAATAATTTCGACCTACCATCTGTTGAATTCATCTCCTACCATTTTGCACCATCCATCGTCAGCTACGTTCTACCCCACTACTGAATAAGCTGTTTTCTGACCAACTATCCGTAGCCTTCACCATATGAGCTGATCACAGCACTGTAGCCCCTTGCATTAGACCTGGCTATCAAAAAGCAAACTGATGAAAGTAGATGGACCTAAATATTCGCACGCAAACTCCAGGCGAATTGGACCAGGAAATCTAGAACTTCACAACCCTATTAGTATATGCTCGAAACGCAGCAGTTCCTGATGATACCTGTCATCAAGAATTGCGAGCACGTATCCAAAACGACGCAAAGTTCATCAAGGCAATAACAAATTATCGAGCCAATTACTCCTGAATATTTCCTAAATATTGATCGTGAATTGTTTCAGCAACCGCTGGCCGAGGACCTCCTTTGAAAAACGAATTGTTGATCGTTATCGATATAACCAAAAGACCATCTCTAGGTCAGTTGCACTGATTATCTATTACCGAAATCCGGTTATAGATACGTCTGCCGCTCGGTGTGAAGTTTCGAACTCGATATCAGCCATTTACAAATCTTTTGTAGTTTGTTTGTTTCTCAGGTTTCTTAGGTTTCTATTTTCCTCTTTCCTTTTTTTTTCCGGACAAATGTATAATATTCAAGCTGACAAAAATAAAATGTATTACATTCTTACATATACCTATTGGAAACTGTAAAAGTCGAAATAGAATTCAGTTCAGTTTAAAACTGGCTGAATAGAAAATAATTTACAACTGTTTGTGAGGATGGAGCAAGTTCTTCATTTCGATTCAAACGACAAAAGCCGATATGAAATGATTTAAAGAAACGCTCAGAATCATTATTTGAAAATAATCTTAAACTCATTATGACTATGGTAATTTGCTGTAACTATGAATATTGTATACAGATTTGGATAATAGATAACGTTTATTATATTGGTAGTACTAAGATTGTCTATTAATCTATAATTCTATAACATTCTATTTCGTACTTTTGGTAACTAATCTAAATCTTGGAAGCGGTATTTTGTCATTTTTCGAATTATAAATTTGTTGTGTGTTTGTTATATTTACAAAGATTTTCGTTTGTTTAAATTTTGTTTGTTTAAATGACAGCGGCTTGTTTTATTTATCTGACGATCTAAGTTTCTAATTTAGTGCTGCCATCTAGATGCCTATAGTTTTGCTATAGTTGTATGAATGCTTAAACCTGCAACAGAAGTGCCACTCCGGCTAATGTCCACTTGGCCGGTTTGTCCTTGGTCTTTAGATTAAATGTCCATACATAGGTAGGTCCACGTGTGCGTGTCTTGTACACCGGACACTCGTACATATTTCGTAGGTCTTGCTTGTCCTGGGTGATGGCCTAAAATAGTAGAAAAAAAAAACAAACAAAAATCGGATTTAACAAAAAAAAAATCATCAGCGCGGTATAGATCAAACGATTCACCGCTGGCGCCACGTACTCTGACATTGATGACCGGCATCGGTGGGAATAGCTCCTTTAGTCTAGACTCCATTATGATGCCAGACTGTGCATCCCATCTGGCACCTTCCATAAACAAGCCATGAATGTAGGCGCCTTCTCTCGGAGCAGTGCTTTGATATTATAATGCGCATTCGAAACAAAAAAGATTAGCAAATAAATTCAATCAATATTATTATTTATTCTATTGTGTATGCGCGCCTGCGCGTCATTCATCTCTCGTACATACGATCAAACGAGCAAACGAGCACGCGCGCAAACGCCAATTATATTTTTTTTATTCATAAATCAAATATTTACGTAAAGTCCTCTTTCTGTTTCTTGGTTACGTCACACACCAAGCACATCTTGTCCAGCGGAAGTTCATTACGCCTGGCCGTGCTCTGCATGATAGCCGTCAACAGCGATTGTGGATTAAAGAAGCCGGCCAACCACACAACGGACGGCAACTATAAATAGCATTGAAACAGTTTATTTTTAGATTGACGACGAGCTGACGCAATCTAAGAAATGTATTTTCTAATCGCAAACGCGCCCGAGCTCTCTTACCACAAAGTCGGTGGACCATGTTTCGAGTTCACGCAAACGCATCAGCAGATCAACGAACCACGATGTGAGACCGAGTAGCGAGGGATATGCACGTGCTGTCCAGATGGGTGGAACCTGGTCAAGGAACAGAGCGTTCTCCAGTTCTTCCATGTCAGAGGTGATTGTTAGCTCGCCCTGATTGTGATATATGTAAAATAGTTATGCAATTCATATAAGCGCCAGAATGTAGTCAATATTGTGCACAATTGTTTAGAGTGCTAATTATGATGTTTTGAATGTAATTCGGAAAATTGTATAAATAGGTAAATAATCGTATTCAACCAAGCAACTCTGAATATCATAGTTGCTGCTTGGTAAATACACATTTTAAGAAACAAGAGGCATGTTTAAATAATACAAAAAAATGGTTTCCACAAAAGAAACTTTTGATCCTTTTTAAAAAAGTGTCAATCAACGAATAAGATCTAGCTTTACATACATTCAAAAACCAGTAATAATTACACGTATAAGACACGTTTTAAAAAACATTTTCATTTGAGTAAAGAATGGTCAAATATTCGTCAACATTTTGATACAACTGTAATAATGTCATATGTTATGTGCCGGGGATTTCGCTGAGGTTTGATTCCATGTTACAACGCCAAAGGCGTGCGAAGAGAGCAATTTGTGTGAAGGTCGTGAAGCCGCCGCCGAGGTTTAGAAAGCGCGCCCAATTTCTATAAAACATATTAATTAATTCGCTTAAGCGTGGCCAGAAAGGGCCCTGATAATGATTTGAGGATGCTGGATGCTGGATGCTGTTGATTTTATGATAAAAATAATGTAAATGTAATTGATATGGGTAATCATTTTAAGGAACAAATAAAGATCAGTTTGTTTTGTAAAACACAAAACAATTTATCATATATATTTTACGACAGTCTCGTAAAAAAAATGTTTGAGAAAATGAACGTTTGAGAATCTGACCTGTTCGAGGAAGAGATTTGAAGAACTTGGTCAAATTTCTGCCTCTTGATTTTTGACCGCCGACCGGAGAGGATCGAAATCGACGCGCTAATGTTTTTGGAAATAGTATTTACAATACTAGTATTTTAAATACAAATTAGTAGAGTAAGAGACAAATAAAGCCTCAATCTATAATACATATTCGACCATACAATATAGATTAAAAAACTTATTTTTTATAGATTTTCTGGTAGTGTCAAACAATTCCAAGAGAAAGCTCTGATACCGTCGAAGAAGGAGTAATTATCATACAACTGAAGAATTTGGAAAAACTTTACGACCAGACCAGGCAAATGGCACTGGATCGAATAGCAAGTGGTGAGACAGAGCTTGATGTCATGGAAGGCAACTTTACACTGCTTCTAAAAGGTTTTCTGTCGCGGGAATTAGTATTGATGGTAATGGGGGTGTCAACACTTAACCAAGCGTTTCGCGAGTCTTTCTCACAGGGTTTCGATCTTCGAGCGTCAAGGCACCCGTACAGAAACTTCAACATTTGATGGGTTTCTTGGACAGTGAAGCTGAAGAACTTATACAGAATTTCCTCTTAGTTACTTAATGATCGTTATGGCAACCCAAAGGTGCTGGGTACAATACCACCTAAAAATCTTACCCGCATATCATTGCGCTCTATATCAATCATGGGTCGACAAACAGACCAGTGGGATGACTTTATTGTATTTATAGTCATTGAGAAAGTAGATAGTGAAAGCCGCAAGCTCCGGGAACACAATCAGGTGAACAATGTTGAATTCCCAACCTGGACTACGCTTGAAACTTTCTTACAGGGACGGTCACTGAGTGCAATTGGTCAAATTTGCAGTTTGAGCAACACATCAGTAAAAAAAACGGGCACACCACAACAATCTAAATAGTACGAGGCCTGTCAAGTACGCATATTACTTGCAACATCGTAAGTGGATGTGTAACCTACTTTCACTTTTGGATCAGGGCTCACAAGCATCCTTCTTTTCAGAAGAAGCCGCACAAATGTTGAAATTGCCGAGATGTAGTATAAATGTTGAGGTGTATGGAATAGGCGCTTCTAAATCACACAAGGCACAACTGTGCATCTACTGTGGAATAAATGTACTGGTATCGACATTGGTACTTCCAGCCGTCACTAGGCTGCAGCACCTGGACAACGTTCCAACAAGTGGTCGCTCTTTAAACGAACAGCTATGTGGCGAAATTATCGGAAAGATTAGATTATATGCGAAACTACCGATTGAAGAGCAATACATTTGGCACAAACTCGACACCTTATATTTCCATCCTCACTTTACGACAATTGGCTTCCTACGTGCAACAAACACATACTGTTGGGGATGGATGATGTCCTGTCTGGAGCGGACAACGCAGTCGCCCAATTTCAATTGATAAGTTCGTGTGGGTTTAAGCTGAGGAAATGGGTGTCAAACTGATGTGTTTATATACATAATACACCCCCACAAAAAGAAGTTTGTTATCCGATTCCGTGAATCCTTGGTTAACTTTGGAGGCATTAAGAAGTTCAACTGCATGGCTTCTGTGATGCCTGTACATTAGCTTTTGCTGCGTGCGTGTATGCACGAGTGATCAATGCAGACATCACTTCTTTGTGCTAAGACAAAAGTAGCAACTATAAGGCTATGACTTTTCCTCGCTTGGAACTGTGTGGTGCAGTTGTGTTAGTGAATTTTACTGGACCGACTCAACAATAGTTTCGGCATGGTTGCTTGACCACCATACAGATCCAAAAATTATACCCGTCAAATTGTTGGAGTCATGTTGTATCTGAGGAAAATGCAGCTGACTGTGCATCTCGAGGCGTTGCTCCATCCGAATTAGCATGGAAAAATTAGCTGGCCCATCTGTCCAACCATCGAACCCACTTACAAAGTTCCCCAGAATAAGGTATAATTCTTCAAATAAGTCAAGCGTGTTACGCTCCCACATAACACACTCAACTTGGTAGGATTATTGTACGTTGAGGACGACTAATTAATGCACTGAGCCTGTCCAAGCCATCAATAACACCGCTTATCATTCCACGACAGTCGGCCCTTTCAAGACTGTTGGTTGCACATGCGCATCTTCAAACCTATCATTGTGGTCCTACTTTGATGTTGAGTGGATTGTAATTAAATTTAATTTTTAACTTTCATGTTTAAAAAAAAAACGATTTAAAATCTCGTATCAGACACGTTATAAGAAAGTTAAGGTTGGTACTGCCCCTGACACCTATTAACGTACTACGTATTAAACGCCGATCATACTTATCCGTCTGAGTGTTATTTTGATTATCCTTTTGAGTGTTATTTTAAGTATGTATATAGAGCTCGTATCAGACACGTTATAAAAACACTCATGTACTCCAAGCATACATTTTTCATTTCCGAATCTCAACCAGTTATTTATATGAATATGAACCCGCTTTAAATAATATGTATGTTCACCAAACTTAAAACGTTTTCTAAAAAAAAATATGAAAAATGGTTTACCTTCAAACCTAAATCCAACTCCTTTAAACTGCGCTTCATCTCACCGGTCAGATAGTTCATGCGCTCACACTCCTGAAAGGCCACAATCACGTACGGTGTACGTTCTTCCACTTTATTCATGATTTCCGTCATATTGAATTCCTCCGGTAGTTTCTCCATTATTTCGTCCAGTATTTGTTTTACCTTGTCCTCACGCGTAACCGTTGCTCCACCACCGGAACCAGCATCACGAGGTTGCATTTCGAATACCGTACGAAACAAACTCTCCGATGTGGTTGTTAGGAATCCAATTTCAGCGTTCGGATGCAGTCCATACAGTATTGGTGATTCTGGTGGCATCATATCATCCACATAGTTATGGTAACCTATGTAGTCGGTATTCGGTGGAGCCAAGAATCCTGGTGCCAAATGAAGTTCTCCATCAACGAGATCCACTTGCATGTACTCTTCCAGATACGAGATACACAGGCGGCGGTCCCAGTCATCGGTAATATGTCCGCCGTACATGATTTCGCCAAAAAGATAGCGCAGATCCTCCCACGGTACTTTTGAGTTGGCTTCCAGGTAGTTGAAAAGCACGGAAACACTGATGTTCAGATCACCTATAAAAATGGTTAAATATTGCTCTGTTATCTATATAAAAAGCTTAGTCTTACCAACGTTAAACGGATAGATTTTATTCCATCCTTGTGGACCGAATTTGCGTCGCTCCGCAACAACAGCATGGAAGTAACACAGCGAAAATAAAATAACTTTAAACTCCGCTTCCTTACCGGACATCTCAAGGGTTTCCTGTGTGAAATTATCCAATGCCTTGTGCAGATTCGCCATCATACCAGTGGGTGGTTCATTGGTGATTTTAATCGAAGACTCTAGAATACCCTGTGGAATAATATGCGCCGAAGCTGTTGCCGCTGGTTCGGCACTCACGAAGATACGATAATCTGGATGCGAACCTTCTGCATAGAACTCCATTTTTTTCTCAAGCTCGGGCAACCACTTTTTCACCAGATGAATATTTTGAAGCACAACCCAGTGGCCGTGCTGTGCAGCCTGATCCATGGCAGCTTCTGCTACCGTTTCCTGACCCTGACCAAGAGAAACATTATAGAAATTACCCTTGTCCGTTGTGTAGCCCATTTGATTTCCCAATGCTTCGACGTCTTTCAGTGGATTCACACCGGGCGATAGAATAAAGAAAATCGGTGTGGACGGACTGGTCTCCTCAAATGACTTGGCAAACTCCATCGTGCGGTTCTCTACGTATTTGGGACCTAGTTTTTCTTCGATGAAGTTTCTATGAGAATCGGAAAGTTTGTAAATAGATACAATACATTTTTAAATATATTTACGCGACAGCGTAGGTCATCCTATCGGGCCGTAAAGCTCGCATCATACACAACCGTTGGAGCGGTGTCTTGTTCTTCCATTCCTGTGGAAACTTTTCCTTTTCCGGACAGTCTGATTCGATGAGTTTTTTCCAGCGTTTCGAAGAGGTTTCAATGTCACGATCAAGGTTTCTAAAAATATATTCTCATAAGTGTTGTATATAGACATTTGACAATATTTATAAATACTACCTAAACTCATCCTTGGCAGCCAAACTACAAATGCCACCCCACGAGGTATTGGACAAAAAGTCCACAGGACTGGTGACGTGTGGCTTTATGGGAAACCGCAACAAAAAGTCTAATTCCGGTGTGGTGATTTCTTCGTTCATCAGCAAAATCTACAGAAGAATAATTACCAGAATCAGGCTTTAAAACAAAATGGCGTTACCTGAAATGTCATCTGACAGGCAAAAATCAATTTGTCACACTCGAACAAGCCACGAGTGGTGTACTGAAATACAGAATACGATATGCAATCGATTAGGTTCGTAACTCGACGATCGACATCCGGAGCAGGTTCTGCCTTTGCAATGGCCTTCTGAAAAACCACGCTGAAGGCCTATGAAAGAAGCGAATGTAGAGAATTGTATGATCAGCTTTATGTCTTTTTTTACCTTCAGAGAGAACTGATAAATCGGATTGATGGTGTTCAGATCATTCAGGATAAAGTAGAGGAGACTAGCTCTAGCCGCAGCAGGCCGATAGTACTCACGCGCAAGATCAATCTCTTGCGATGTAATCTTCGCTTCAGCAACCTTTATACAATATAAAATGAGGACTTTCCAATCTCCAAAAACCTATCGCCTACCTTTTCCTCAATTTCGGCAGCAGTTTTCTTTGTCGTTTCTAGATTTTCCACCAGTGCTGTATCGCCCAGGATATTTCCACCGGCTGATGACAGTCTCGACAGCAAGTCGTCCTCCAAACTCTTGAGCATAATCTTAAAGTCGTTCTGCTGTTTGGTCAGGTCAGCTTTTAACTCTTCCAAGTCGGGACGTTCGGCCTTAACCACTTCGGCCAGCAGCTGATCCTCGAGTCCGTCACGGGTGACAGTGAAATTAATCAGTGTCGTTTGAGCCTGCATTTCGGGTTTGTAGTGGGGATTGGCAAGTTTCGTGTGCAGAATCAAGCGGAAATTCGAGTTGTACTCGACTTCCTTGTCACCGATTTTAATGGCTCTAAAAACATATTATGCGAAATTTGTTACATTTGTTACATAAACAGGAGCACGAATGTTCATTGTAAATTCTAAATTCTACAACAACAAATACGTAGATTTGTATGAAACATTTCGATAGATGGCGTTGTTATTATTATCGTGCAACGCCATCTGTCATGAATCAAATTTAATTAAAACTGAACTTACTTTCCTTTCTTAATCAAATTCCGACCAAGCAGTGGATCTAGCACAGGATCCAGATTCTCACCAATGTTTTCAATTAAAACGGTCTGACCAATATTAAGAGCCTTCTCGATGATGTCCAAATAGCCCTTTTGACCGAGTCGAATCACTTTTAGTGCGTCACCGTACTTCTGTTTGATCCATTTGACACCCTGCAGTTGGGGATCAATCATTAGTGGCCAACGATCCGAATTGGAGAGAATCGTAGCGTTTTCGATGGACATACGATCGCTGGGTAGTCCTTCATTTTGCCAGAGCGCAATTGTCGTATCGTCAGTTAGCAGTGTCAGTGGATCGAGTCCTTCGGTTATTGGTATTGCAGGCTAGAAATAAAAAAAATGTATTGGGCCAATGAGCAGTTTGGATGAAAGTCCATTTTCCGTTAGCCGACTGCCTGAAAGGCAATTGGGACGAATTTTCTTTCGAATCAGTTCTGTTTTATTGTCGGCTAAATGTTCATTCGACCAAATGCTTATTCAGCCAAATCTTCGCCAAATGGCCTTTTGGGCAAATCACCCATTTGCCTAAATGGCTGATTTGGCCAAATTGCCTTTCGACTAAATGGCTTTTCGGTCAAATGGCTTAATCGGACAAATTGCCCATTCGCTCAAATGTTTTTCGGGTATATGTCTTTTGGTCAAATGGGTTATTTGTACAAACGGGTACACTTCTACAATTTTACCTCAAGCGTATTCAAACAGGGTAGCCAAAGTTTATTCATCAGATCCAAACGGAATTGCTTGGTAAAGCATCCAACATACGATATAAAAGCCGTTATTAATAGAGTATCTCCAGGAAGGGTCGTACCCTGTGCCATGAACTCGGCCACAGCTTCAGCCCAGCGCACGTTCTCACTAGCCAGACCGCCAACAAGTCGATTGGCCAACTGAATAGTGGCCTGTGTGGCATCTGCCTCCTTTTGACAGCGCAGTTTATCAGCAGTGGCCTGCTCGAAGTCTGCCGTGAGTTTGGCCAGCATTTCTTCAAGGGACTAAAATAAAAATACATAATATTAAACTAGACATATAATCTTAAGAGTATTAATTAAAAATACCGCCACTTTACGCTTGATTCCACTCAGTTTATCCTGAGCTGCAGCCAAATCAGCGTTGGCCTGAGCGAGTGCCTTACGCTTTGGCTCTACATCACAGAATACCTCATAGAATTTAATGATATTAATGACCCATGCACAAAGACCAGCAGCCGCACCGGACTTGGACCGAATGAATTCCGGCTCGAACTCCACATCCTTTAGATACGGTTGAATGGCTTTAATAATTTCCGGATGAATATTCTCCTTATCATAGTTGATAAGTGCATCCAGAAATGAGTCCACTTTTGCCATAGTTATCTTAAATATAAATCATATGGGATTAATGTTATTAATGCAAAATTTGACATTCAACCTTAGCCGCCTTCCAGCTCCTATCCTTGGGAATCTTTCCGTTGGGAGCCATAAGCACCATAACAGCAGCCGTGACATTGGTAACAGCTCCAGGTGGTGATCCAAATGACTTAAGCTCCGTTAGATTGTTTTTGTTTAACGTATTCAACGCTTCTTGGGCAGCCAGTAATGCAGGCTCTGCCTTAACTAGATCCTCTTCGCAGTCTTGTTGTTTTTTTGACACTTCCTCGGCAATGATACCGACTTTTTCCTCCTCCTCATCAGCTAATAAGAGAAAAATTATGGAATTGAGATTAATTATTAAAATTATGTCTCACCAAATGCCTTCTCAATCTGAACCTTGTCCGTTTCAACGCCCACAATGGCAATCAGCGCATCCGCCGCATCGTTTTTTTCCTTCAACTCCACCTCCTGCACGGCCAGTGTCAATTTAAGTTCAGCCACTTGTCCAGCGGTACTCCTCAGTTTCTCCAGTCCATTTTCCAAACGTTCCACTTTTCCACGCAGTTCCACATGTTTTTGATTCAGCAACTTCAAGTACAAACTGATCTGCTCCAAGTAAGACTTTGGCGTGGTATAATTATACCTACGCTCATTCTGTAAATACTGCTTCGAAGTGGTATTCACCGATGTATGCACAAATGCCATAAACCTTCCAACCGAATCACGAAACTCATGTGACAGTACCGTAGCATCACGCAAGAAATTCAACGACACCGAAACCAGTGCCTCCTGTGGCCACTCGTGAAACCAATTTATCGACGTACAATTTATAATGGCCGGAAACTTACGCGAACGCACTCGCAACGTTGCACCGACCGGAGAAAAGCATAAAACAACTTTGAGTTGACGTCGAACACGATCAATAAAGAATTTCCAACAATTCTCACGTGTATCAACCAGACCGGCACCCTTAACCTCATTCCGAACTCCACCTATAATATTTTCAACTTCATCATCGGGAAATAGATCGGGTATCTCACCGGATGCTAGCATATCGTTGATGAGTACTAGAAACTGTTCGTTTGGTATTTGAGCGTCTGTCATCAGGAACATTATGCCAACGTTCTTCAGGCCGGCTTTCAAGTAGAGTGCAGAGAGTTCGTTCTTGAGGTCAGACACACCATAGCCTTTTTTCAATTGTATTTGTGCCACTTCTAAACTAGATATAAACGCAGCCAGACGAGACAGAGACTGTTTACCACTGCCACCGACACCGACGAGTAGAGCACTGCCACGTGGAGACTCTAGGATTCGATTGATTCTGCAATGTATCAGAATAGGAATAAGGAAAGAAAGTTTATACTAGATATAGAACATTTATGATTACCTGCAAACATGCATCATGGCATCCTCGAATAGCACCAGATTCATTGCCGCTACTAGGTCATTGTAGGAAGTCTGTGCTTCCTGCAATAACTTGGTTAGTGCGCCCCAATCTTTGATTGGCATATACTTGGGTTCTCCAATGCCGACCGCAAAGTGACAATGAATGTTTGGCTTATCGAAAACAATGGACTCGTCAATTTCCTCAAATGACTTTTTGACAATGTCCGTTTGCATCTTGGTAAAGCTGTCAATGTCCTTGTCATCGGTGAGCTTGTCACCGTAGACACGTTGACTCTCGTGCAGCCAGATGCGTATCATGTCAGTGGGTGTACTGATGCACTCGTTGGTACTGAAGAGAAGACCCTAAAAGGAAAAATGGTTTGCTGAGGCATTTGAGGCAATAATGGCGTAGTCTCTTACCTGAAAGACATTGCTTAGATCACGCAAATTAAAAATGTAATGAAACTTAATGGCCGTTGGTAAGAAAATCTGTGCAGCTTTATTGTGTAATGCCAAAGAGGCAGCCACGATGTTTGGTGCAAGTTTTGTGACCACCACATTGAATTTTTGCTCAGCATTCACAAAGTGCTGTGACAATATCGAATGATAAATTGTAGTCAGTGAGTCTGCACCTGGAAAACTAACGGCAAACACACTAAAGTGGCGCTGCAGTCGAGGATTAATTGTAAAACTTCCAGATGTTGGATTCATACAGGCAACATACTGACAGTTGTTGATATCCTTTAGAGTAAGACGATTTCGATCGTACCAATGATTGTAGTCGAGATGTTGTCGGATTAGCGTATGTGGTTGGACAGTACCGTAACCATCTACTTCGGGCATATTCAGGTCATCCACAAAGTATACCATGGTCTTGTTACCGGGTGGTCCGTAATTACGACCGGCTTTCTTTTCGAGTGGTTTCTCGAGAATCTTCTGTAGCATCTCCGAGGTCGTATAGAAGTTGAAGGGTACATTGGTGATGGCATAGTTTTCAGATAAACTTTGTAGTTTCTCATTGACGAGTACTGTTTTACCGCAGCCAGCATTTCCAACCAGCATTACGGGATGTTTTTTAACCATTAATAGATCCAGGAAGAATCGTATCCGAATGGACTCGGATGTATGCACTAGCACCGCCTGAAGAGGCATATCTGAGTCCAGTTCGAATTTGGTAACCTTTTCGCTCCATGAGAAGAACTGTTTCGTTTCGGTGTCAATGTAATAGTCGAACACAGTGCCACCGGTTGGAAACTTGACTGACTTGAATTCGTTGACCCACCACTTGCTGAACTCGACACGGTAATCGATGGTGGTGTCCTGAAACATAGCCGAACCGAATGCCCAAACACAGGAGAAGACAAAATATAGATCGTGCCATTCTTTTGGACAATCTGCAGGTGTATTAGCTGGAATTAGTAAGCACTCCAGTAGGTGGCAAAGCATCTGTACGTGAGCCATCTCTACGACTGGAGTGATTTTCTTAAATCGCGTACGGATGTTCTCGAGGCACGATGGGATGTACTTGTCAAACAGAATCACAAGATTTGACTTCTCTGCTGGGGCTTTACGGGTTTCAATCCAACTTGTTACGTACGGATTCCAGCCCAGATCCTGTGGATTAATATACAAGATTCCAGCACGAGATACAGTGGCTGGTGTTGCTGTTCGAAGATTTGAGATCTCAAATAAAAGTCTCATGGTCGGTGTTAGAGCAATGCGCTCATTACTAGCCAGGGTCAGTACTTTATTGTCATCCATAACAGTATTCAAACTTTCGATCCACATCGGATCGATGTCTCCGTCCAGAACGATCCACTTTGGATTGTCACCCGGTAGATTGGCCTGATCGCGCATGATAACCGAAAATAGTCCATCTTTCCATTCACGTGTAGCTGGATTAATGATGCCAAACAATTCGTCATTTGTGACAGCCTTTGGATTGAGATCATTGAAAACAGGCTTCCGTTTGATATTCTGGTACGTCCGAAACAGGGTTTTCCATACCTGAGTTTTTCCCGTTCCCGAATTACCTACAATAAACACTGAATGACGCACTTCCAGCAACTCTTCCAGTTGTACCACTTTCAAAATGAAGTTATCCTCTGGTTGTAGTAGCAGGTCCGATGCAGCCTGCTTGACAGTTTTCTCAAAATCTTGATCACGTTTACGTGGTACATCCAGCGCAGGAAATAGATCACTGATCAGTCCCATGAAAACGGGCATATCATCTGTGACTACTTTGGGAATATTGAAATCACGCAATGCTCGCATGAGTACCTCTTCTTCTGGCCTTCCAGGATCGCCTCGTTTCAATGAACCAGCAACCACAAGAACGGACTTAATGGCACGCAGGCCCCAATCGTAGTGATCCTGTTTGGACAACAGTTCCTTGCACAGGGTGTACAGTGTGATAAACTTACGTGCCAGAACTCGTGCCTCCTGGAATCCCTCGGCTACCAACATAATTTCGCAGATCAACTCAAAGTCAGGCACAACCATTGCGCATGGCCGGAATAGTGCCTTGAGATTTTCGGGCAGTTCAGTTCGGCCGGCATAACCAGGATTCATTGTGATGAAAATTCCAACCGTTGGAATGCATGATATCATTTCACCCATGAAATTGAAGAGGGATTTCTTGTCACGGATCGCATCCTGTACGGACTTTACTTGTACTGCTACCACGGAGAGTACCTCCACGGATATACGGTTGAATTCATCAAAACAGCCCCAGGCACCCGTCTGTGCAAGACCCTTGTAGATGTTGCCGCATGACTGAATGACAGGGGGAGAGTAAATTGGGGTTAAGAAACAGAATTTGAGATTTTTCTATACTTTGTAGTCCATCTGCTCGGAGCAATTAAACACGTAAACCATGATACCCAGTGCACGTCCCAAGTCCTTTGTAGTTTCAGTTTTTCCAGTTCCAGCCGGTCCTTTTGTGAAAGAATTCTTAATAATCTAGTTTAGTTCCCTAAAAATCATACCTGCTGGTCCTCCGCCCATCACCAAATGCAGAGACTGCGTCAACGTAATATAACAACGATCCGTAAGTGGTGTTATTACCAGACGTGGTGTATTACCCAAATACTCATGAGAATACTGAAACTGCGCATCACAGATGTTCGCAAAACAGTCATCTTTTCCATCATCCCAACGATGACGCAACTGTGATTGCCAGGCAAACGCTGAAGCAGTCTCTAGTTTAGCTTGAATGAACTTATTGACTACATCACGTGAATGCACGTCAATCGTACAGATCGTCATGATCTTCTGACGATCGCCCTTCGTGAGTTCTCCCAACAACAGTGATATTAAAACGCTAAGCTGCAGCACCTGTTTCTTGTAGTAGTCCTTTATGGCATTGTCATAACCTTCCTCGAGTCGGCTAAAGGCAATGTTAACTTCGGTGGCCCACCAGATCTGTGTGCCGCACAATGAAACCTGAGCCGGATAATCGAAAAGCCATTGTTCACGAGGTTTCTCTTCGTAGGCTACTACCGCTTCACCCATGTATAAGCGCAGAGAGGAGCGCATTCGATCCTGAACCCGATTCAACCACACTTCAACCTAAAATTCAAACATTCAGTTATTAATACAGACTTATTAGTAATAATACAAACCGCTCCGTGACAGTCAGCATCCTCATTAAATGCCACATACTCTCCATCCTTTGCGATCATTCCCAAAATACATTTAACCATTTTTCCATCTGCATCCTTGACAAAATTCAGCTTTGCAATTGAGTCAAACAATTTCGTCAGATGTTTTACCACAAACTCAGGCTGTGTACCATTACTCAGAATGTCCAATAGATCGGCTGAAGACACAAAATAAAAACGTGGAAATGCCAAACGCTTGGTCTCCAAGTACTCGGCCAAAGCCTTCTCGCAGAGGGTCAACTCTTTCTGGAGCGTTTCCAAGCGTTCGCATAGCCCGTCCCTATTCGTTGAGCTAACCACATTCGAGGTTTTTGACATTTCCTCCATCAGTACCTTGAACTCAGTATCAATACGATCGAAACGATCCGAATCGACGGGTAACTGTTTACGAATGTCCTCCGAACTCATGAATATACTCTCCAAGTGTGTCCAAGTGCGTTGCACTTCAAACCATACAGTAATCACCTGATCGGCAATCATAAGTTTCTTCTGCCACGATGAAACTTCTTCGAGAAAATGAGCGATAAACTTTGACGTTATAAGATTCTGCAGACACACCTGATTGTCCTCAAGCGTTTCGATAAGTTCTTCGGAGGCCTTCAGTAGGCTACACCCGGTACGACCATGAATCTCATGCTCAAACTCCATAGCAGACCATGTAGTATGCAAATCTCGTAGAATTTTCTCCATTGACATTTCCTTGACCGCTTTGTCGACAATATTCTTGACCTCTTCCTCACACTCATGCAGATTAAGAGCCAGCAGATCAGCCAATGTCGTGTCTTTGTCCATAATGAACTCGACCTACGTTCATAGATAAGATTACCAAACAAAATGTGTGTTTTTATTTAGCAAAAATTAAAAATCCTTTATTTTATTTAAAAGAACAAAATATTATGGACAAAACGATAAACCCATATACGTATTTTATATATACAAAAAGAACTCTGGGTATAATAGACTTACTGTAATTGTTTTGGCTAGTTCGGCTAATTTCTGGAAAAATTTACAAAGGAGGTTTTAATGATTATTCGTGTATGTACAGAGGATCATTTTGGGCTACGGTGCTGTGAGGTGATATAGTTTGGCATATCTAGAATGGAGTGAAAGATGAAAAGTATGTATGAGTTTATACAGTTTTTTTTTAAATTATTACAGGCACTCAAATAAAAAAGGATGCATTACAAAAAAAAAACGATGAACTTATTTAAAAAAACGATGAACTTCTTTCTAGAAACAAAAATGAACTTTTTTCGAGAAACAAAAACGATTAACTTTTTTCGAGAAAAAAAACGATGAACTTTTTTCTAGAAAGAATAACAATGAACGTTTTTCTAGCAAAAAAAACGATGAACTTTTTTCTAGAAAAAAAAAATGAACTTTTCTCTAGGAAAAAACGAAGAACTTTTTACTAGACAAAAAACGATTAACTGTTTTCTAGAAAAAAAAACGATAAACTGTTTTCTAGAAAAAAAAAACGATGAACTTTTTTCTAGAAAAAAAAACGATGAACTTTTCTCTAGGAAAAAACGAAGAACTTTTTACTAGACAAAAAACGATAAACTGTTTTCTAGAAAAAAAAGATAAACTGTTTTCTAGAAAAAAAAAACGATAAACTGTTTTCTAGAAAAAAAAAGATGAACTTTTTTCTAGAAAAAAAAAACTATGAACTTTTTTCTAGAAAAAAAAACCATGAACTTTTTTCTACAAAAAAAAACAAAAGAACTTTTTTCT
>JANSTU010000386.1:0-19502 GCA_027564075.1 Bolitophila hybrida
AATTCGACAATTTTGCTTATTGACATACCCATTCAACCAAAAGTGAGCTTCATCGCTGAACAAAATTTTCTTGTGAACCGAACCATTATTTTCGTAATAAATTTGCACGATTTGGAAACGTTGTTCAAGTGTAAGTCTATTCATTATGAAATGGCAAACCAAACTGACAAAAAGACTACGAAAAAAGTAGTGCCGTCTTGAAAACCTAACCTCTAAAAAAAACACCCTGTACAAAACAAACGCAACATAAAACAAAAAATGACAACATCGCCGAAATGTGCGCTCGGAAGTGTGGACGCCGAAGTACACGATACCCGATACCCCAAACAACACACAATATTTTTAGTGCTGAATTTTTCATATTTGGTGATCTCAACGTCCGACACAGATCTTGGAACGCCACCGGATAAAACCCAGCTGGTAAATTACTCTTTGATTTATCGCAAAGTTGATGGAGCACAATCGGTCCGATGTGTGACCTGCGTGCGTCCTTTCTTACTTAGAACGTTACTCCATAAACACAAATCTAATAAGTGCAAATACTATACATTATTGAAAGGTCTTGACATAACCTACAAAACGACGCTATGCATGATTAGTTTGGATACTGCGTTATAGACATGTAAACATGGAGTTCACTAACGCCGAAATTGGCGCTATTTTGAAGTTTTCCTTCGTTAAAGGCAAATCTGCTAGAGAAACGTTCCGTGAGATTAATGGATTTTGGATTTTTTTCTATCACTTCGAATTGCGGAGGACGATTCAGAACCGGTGAAAACGACACCATGGATAAGCCAGCCGGCGGAAGACCTCTGACGACGAATACCGATCAAATCATGGAAAACATCTCGTGTCATCGCCCAGGAGTTGGAGTTAGTCACCAAACCATTTTAAACCATTTGCAGAAGGCTGGATACAAAAAAGCTTGATGTTTGGGTGCCGCGTGATTTGACGCAAAAAAACCTTCTGGACCGAATCAATGCCTGCGATATGAACTCGACCCATTTTTGATGCGGATGGTGACTGGCGACAAAAAATGGATCACATACGACAATACCAAGCGAAAACGGTCGTGGTCGAAGGCCGGTGAATCGTCCCAAACAGTGGCCAAGCCGGGATTGACGCTCAGGAAGGTTTTGCTGTTTTGTGTCTTTGAGCTGCTCCCATATGGCCGGACGCTTAATTCTATCATCTACTGCGAACAACTGGACCGCTTGAGGCAGGCGATCGTCCAGAAGCGTCCAGATTTGGCTAATAGAAAGGGTGTAGTGTTCCACCAGGACAACGCCAAGCCACACACATCTTTAGCTACGGGAGCTCGGTGGGAGGTTTTATCGCATCCACCATATAGCCCGGACATAGCGCCAAGTGTTTACAACCTGTTCCTGTCCATGACGAACGCCCTTGGTGGTGTAAAGTTGGCCTCAAAAGAGGCTTTTGAAAAGTGGCTGTCGGAGTTCTTCGCAAATAAGGAGGTGGTGTTCTACAAGGGGGGCATTATGAAGTTGCCGTCTAGATGGGAACAGATTATCGAACAAAACGGCGCATATTTGAACTAAATCCGATTACTGTAACTCTTTTTATAAAGCATTGAATAAAGAACAAAAAAGCGGAAGGGAGATCGACGATCTTGGGTGATCGTTTATTGTTTATGCAGGCGCATTTATATAAGATTGATAATATATATTTTATATAATATGTTTATTGTTTATGCACTATTCACATTTTTTTTTATTGTGAAATGGAAGCGTCTGTGTGTGTACGTGGGTATAAAACTAGCTTACAACTATAAAATTAGATGAATTCTCATCTCATTGTATCCTGTAATCTCTTGAGGGACATAGGGCCAGTGTGCGATGCTACACACCGGATTCATTGACCATTACGGGTTCACACCAGTTATGCAAGAGGAACCTACTGAAACACTCAGCTATGGCTATAGTTAAACAAACAAAAAAAAACGAAATAGATGAATTGCGTTACGAATTGCTGCCTCACCCACCGTATTATCCAGATCTGTAGATCTGTTATTTTTGTTCACAAACTGGAAGAAATGTCTCGGAGGAAGGAGATTCACATCAAATGCAAAAGTCATTGCCGAAACAAACACCTATCCAAATACGTCGTACTCAATTGACTGTCAAAATCAAACGTAAACGTCGGATTCCCATACATTTTTGACAGGTGTATTAAAAATGATTGTACTAAAAAATGGTATACAGATTTTTGCAGAATCTCCATCTAGCTTTTATTCCGTATACTTATCAAGCAACCCTCGTAAATGTATATATCAACAAAGATCTTGGTGTATATAAATTATTGAGATATGAGTTTTTGTCCTTATAGCTGCTATACCTGTGTCTGGGCAAATATAAGCAAAGTAAATTTTAATTAAAAAATGAATGTGTAAAAGTTTAATTAATTAAAAGACAACACAAAAAATCTAAAAAAATAATTAAATTTATGAGTATACCCTAGCAGCAAAAGTACGGACAATTCATTCTTAAAGTAGCTGAAGTTGTTTTAAGGTTATATTAATTTATTGGTAATACTTTAAAGGTAGCCAGTGTTCGATAGTGGTACATACATATTGATACCGAAACTCAATGTTCTTAAAGCGTACATTTAAAGTAGTAGTAGTACAAACATTTTCATGGTTGTTTAGAGTACATTAAAAGTAGCTAGAGTACACTAATTTTAGTAATCATAAGTCGAATCAGCTTTGTCTACAGAATAAGAATATATGTTAAATGAAAACAGGAGATCATTTTTAATTTATTATTTACATTTAACCGCTAAAGTTAAAGAACTTTTAAAGAAACTTGAAAGGTACTTTAATTTCGCCATTTTCTAGCGTATAATATGTTTATAGGACAGTAAATGTCCAGTTGGCATAGAACCTTTAGAACGTAATGTAAAGTGCGGATGGGCTACTAGTGTATGGCTGTAATATATTCATATTATACATCTGGTTCGAAGAACTCAGTGGTATCTAATCTTATTTTAAAGTTCATTCAGTAATACATTTTCTTAACATATCTAATCTGTAATATATTATAATTAGTTATATACATATACATATTTCCATGTTTGACTGAACATTCTCCCCGGCACCAAAAAATGAATAACCCGATCGTCTTGTTAATAATTTTTACCATTTGTTCACCATTATTTCCGTTGTCCTTTGTAGTACACGTTATTGGTTTTTTTTTATTCCGTTGATCCCGCATTGTATACTCCTGTGTATATAAACACATTTTCTTCAAAACAATTCAATATGTCTTTACTCACTTTATTATAACTTTGAGTTAACATACAGTTGCTTCTCTTCCTCCAACTTGCTTTCCTATCTACATCCTTAAATTATTCAATTAACTGGTTCATTTCACAATAATACATGAAACTCAATTTATCATGGTGCAAGGTCCGAAGTTTTACATTATTTTTATGTGGATGATGTGACCACCGGCTTCGAAAGTGAAGAAGAATGCTTAACTGCAAAATGAGAAAAATCTTGAAGAAAGTCCAGTCGGACATCGAGAGTGCCAATAACCACTTGATCTAGATTCTTGTGAAAGTATAAAAACGCTTGGTATACGCTGGAATAATGCGACTGACAAGTTCTGTTTTAAGATAGATGAAATACAGGATCTGCAAAGCGTACCCACTTAACGAATCTTCTTATACGATGCATCCAGACTGTATAATCCTTTGGGATGGCTGGCACCCATCATTTTCACGATCAAAATCATGTTCCAGAGTTTGTGGAAAGAGAATGGATCCGGCAGCATATGCAGCCGTTGTTTACAGCAGAGTAACATGCTTAGATGGAAATTAACTGGTAAATTAACTGGTGTAGGTCTATGCCTCGAAGACTTACCAAGGTTAGTGGTAACACGGGAGGAGCCCCAGAGACTTGTCTCTGCACTGTCGATGAGGTAGGCAAATGGCGTATCGTGGTGGCTGTGGTTTAAAGTCAATTTCCCGACTATGGTGGAGCAGTATTAGCAGCACCACCCGGCGGTGAGTTTCGTCACAAAATAACTCGGGCGCCAGACTGCATAGCTGGTAAGGGAGTAGATAGATCCCGCTCTCACTAGTTAGGAGTTTGACCTTGCAGAATAACTCAACTGGTAGGTAGTACCCCGGTACTGCCAAATTTCCAGAGCTATATCGAGCGCTCCCAGGGGGTATACCTTATGGCAGGCCGGCAGACTATGCGTCGAGGTGAACTACGATAGAGTTAGTAGCTGACAAGCTATGATGGTCTGGACCAGCATGGTTTTTTTCTCCCACTCGCAAAATATCACGTAAACACATAGACATAAAGCTAGCGCCGCTTTAGCTTGTACATATGTGTTGGTAAAAAACATATAAGAAATCTCTCCATATATCTCTACATTTTGAGTTGCGTTTTAAAATTTTTAAGAAAATACAAAATAAATTTCAAACATCAGAAAATATCAATAACATAAATGTTACATAAATGTTGATATTGCATTTGTTTGTGGAAGAGGTATGTTATATAAAATGATTTTGAAATAACCAAAAAATTACAAAAAATTGAATGTTTACAAAAAAAAAGTTATACTGGCTCAAAAAAAAAAAAAATATGACATACGTAATTTAACGTTTACATGTGTATGTTCGTGTGCAGATTCAACTCCAATTTTTAGCTGGTAAATGGTTCGTGGTATTTGGTATATGGTTTGTAGTGGAGTGGCATAACTGTCGTGTAAAGAAGGATAAACGCATTTCAGGATCATTGATGACAGAAGGGCCCCGAAAAACCTACATGAAAATAAAAAGATGCCAGATATAATACCGATACTATAGATACCTACTATCCGCACTGTTAATTGCGTTTGCCCACATACATGCTACATGGTAGATATGATGTCATTTATACGGCGCTTATACTGGGTTATTGGCATAAGTGGAGTTGTGCTTAAACTCAAGACCTCTGTACCCTATGAGTAGTAATCCGGAAGACCTATACCCCTGGACACTTCCTCATCGGCGAACCCACCAATGCACTGCCAGAACATAACCTACTGGATTGTAACCTGAATCAAATAACCAGATGGTAAATGACGAAAGAAATGGTTCATCGTGTATGGAAAAGATTGTCAGCAGACTATCAGTATACATTACAGCAACGTAAGAAATGGGGGACAACACAGCCAAATATGAAAATTGGTTATATGGTTGTCATCTTAGACGACAATCTACCACCCGCAAAAGGGCACTGGGTAGAGTGACTGAAACTCACCCTAGTGCAGACGGACGAGTAAGAGTGGCTAATTTTGACAGGCAGCAAAGGATCTTTCAACAGATTTGTAGTGAAACTATCTTTGTATTCATATTAAAATCGACTTTGCCGCAAAAAACAAATATTAATCTTTCAAATTAATCAAATGTATTCTTCCATACGATCGGTAGCCTTCGTGTTTTTATGCGTTCGCAAACCGAATTTTGAGCGTGTTACTTACTACTCGTATCAGGTAAGCAATGTAGCACGGTGGCGAATGAACTCTTTACAGAGTCAACGGCACCGTGTCAAGTCCCAGTTAGCGCGGATTACTGGTTGTCGCATCTGAGTGCGTGATGTGATGTTTTTGAAGGGTTAACAGACAGTTGGTTTTCAATACACCATTGTTTTACAATTCATAATGCTTGTTGCATAACATTTATGATTGTTTTTTCTTCCTTTCCGGATATGAGGATTGCAATATCATCGGCAAAGCCAATCGTATAGTACCCTATGCTATTTAGGACTAGCAGTTCATCTATTACGAGACACCACATGAGAGGTGATAGAACATCCCCTTGTGGACTTGAACCTTGTACGACTTTTTCTTGTAGGTTGACTCCTTTAGAGTCACAGCATATCGTACGGTTTTGCAGCATGTTGATCATCATGTCGTCAATTCCGAACTCGATGGCCGCTTGTTTAAGCGATTGAAAGTTAATTTTATTGAAAGCTCCCTCTATGTCTAGAGATACTGAGAGAGTTTGCTGTTTGAAGTGAAAGGACTTTTCAATGTGCGTTACTGCATTGTTAAGCGTTGTTTCTACTGATTTCCCCGTTAAATATGCGTGTTGTATCTTGTTTAAGGGTTTTTCGTGTAGCGGAATATCTCTGAGAAGGAGCTTGCTGAGTTGTCTTTTCCTGGTTTAGGAATAAAGACGACTCTAGCAAGTTGCAACATTTTAGGGATATGAAGTTTTTGAAGCATTATTGGACAGATACCATCCGGTCCTGGCGCCTTGTATGGTTTAAAATATGACAGGGCCCACTTTATTCTATCAATAGTGATTATGGTGGAGGCCAAGCTCCAGTTTGGATCAAGATCAACCTCACGGTTTAAATCAGTATTGGTGTGAGTCTGATCATTAAATATGCAGTTTGCGAAGTGGTTACTCATCAGATGTTTCAAAGTGTCGGTGTGAAGTCACGTGCTTGAACTATCGTCGAGCAATACAGTTCCCAACTGTCGGGGTTGCCGATGAGGGGGATGGATCTGCAGTCTGAATTGCAGGTCTGGATATGGTCGGTGCGGTCGAAGCCAGAGTTTGTTGACTATCAGTAATAGTAACTACTGAACTCGGTGTTGTCGGCAAAAGGAGAGAGTGAATAAACGTGCATGTTTTGTGTTTATGTCCTTGATAAGTCCCACGAGTGTAGGGGTAGTGAGAGGTCAACTGCGACAGAGACCCTTTTATCGCAGTGACTGTCCTGTGAGATAGCTGTTGATCGCGGAAGATTATTAGGAAATGTTGACTATAGAAATGCGTACTGGATGTATTTTGCAGATAAGTACCAAGTTCCTACATTCAATTCAATTTTTTTGCCAGTAAGAGGAGGAGCTGATGCTAGAGTCTATACTACACATGAATTTCGACCATGATTCCTTTTTAGCTACGACTATAAGCCGACGACATTTTGCCCTTTTTATTCTAAAATCCTCAAGAAATGGAGTTGAAGGATTGTAAATTATGTTGTGTTTGTGTTATTGTGTCGTTTAATTATTTATTTAGTTTGTTTTAGTTAAGTTTAATTACATAATTATTTTAAATATGTGACGCAATGTGTGCGTCAACATGCAGTTTTTCTGCATTGGCGATTTCGACACTTGCAATATGAATGAAAAGAGATATAATTGTATATATATTTTTTGTTTTTATTTCATTTCATTGGGATGCTTGAACAATTTATCTCTGCAGCGATGTTCTCCCAAATTTTGACCATTGTTTAGCATCCGTCGAGATAAAATAGCCTCTAGCATGGATTTCAAAACTCAGAAGTAACAATTATCATCACAACTTTGATTACAATGTATTTGTTACATCATGCATTATAATATAGGTGTCATGTACTATTTTGTGTATGTTTCATAGTTCCTTTTTTGAAGCCCATAAGTTACAATAACAAATATCTTCAAAAAAAATACAGGACTAACAATGTTTTTTGCAACTGAAATGTTTATATGTGGACCGAATTGGTCCTATTCAGGAAAACTTCATAAAATCACCCAAAAATAAAAGACTATCATTCAGAATTATTTCAAACTTATTTATTATACGTGCTTTGTTTAAAATTTGTTGTTTTTTGTTTGTTTCTTAAACCTAGTCCGTACACATATCGGTATATCAGAATAGCATATTTTTTTATTACAATAATATATTTATATATTTTAATTTTAATAATTGTATTTAAAAAAAAAAGTTCTTTAGAAAGAATGTACAACCCCTTAGAAAGAAAGTGTAGATTATTCGTTTATAATTTCTACTATAAATCATAAAATTATGTTTAATTGTGTGTGTGAAAATATTAAAAATATATTGTACTTAACTTATTTTAAAACAAACTGGCTTATTATTAATAACTGTGTGTGTGTATATGTAAAATATAATGGAAAAATACTTTCTTTCATAAGAGAGTGTACGCGTATGATCGTTTGCACTATAAACTCTTCTCTACTTCGTTCTCTGTCTATCTTGTATAAATCTAAATAAGTATATAGGTTTTGTCTTTTATTAAAAAAAATATGCTGTAGCCTTAACTTCTAATTTTGTATATTGTGTTATTTGTTGTTGTTGTTACTTTCACTTTGTATTTGTTGTGGGTCTGCATGTGTTTAAAACTAATTAACATAGATATTCTTATTTTTTATGTAGTTCATGCACTGATTTTTTTTTTCTAAAGGGTGCATGTATGTGAGTGTGTGTGTAGACAAAACTGATGGCAGTGTGAGACGGCCTATATTTCACACACACACACACACACTCAACGTATAAGTTTATAATCAATAATAATGTTTACATTTTTTTCTTGCTTTTCAACAGAATATTCAAGAATAATATATTTTACTCTAGCTAATCCATCAGTTGGTTTCTAAAAATCGTAGAAAACTGGACTTTTCCTTCAATTCATTGTCAACACTTAACTTATTGTCTGCATGACGTCGGTTATTATTTGACTTGTGTGAATATTTGCGATTGTTTGATTGATTATTTCCATTGGCATTGAAACGGCGACCAGCATCGGCTGGCTCAGAGGACTGCCTGGCGAATGGGTTTATGTGTGTCTTAATAGTATTGGTTGAGTTTTGGTCAAATTTAGGACGTGTAGCACCACCGCCATGTGAATGATGTGACTTGTCGATATTTTGTAAACTGTTACTATTCTCATTGCCCCAGCCATTGATGCTGCGATTTCTAAAGACTTGATCATGTTCTCGATTGATTTTACGATCTTCCTGCGGTAGACGGTTCGCAAAGTTTGTGTCCTGATTCTGAGAATTTCCATTGCCACGGAATCCGTTACGACGACGATAATTGCGACCGCCACGACTTTGGGCACGCTCAAATCGTGGTCCTTCGGAGAATGCAGAACAATCGCTCTTGACACTTTTGAAGCTGTTCGAACGATCAGGTCCACGTTTTGGCGGCAATGGGCTTAGTGTATCCAGACGATCACAGTGTTCATCTTTGCGGCCGCCACCTCCTTTGCCAAAACCATTCTTGTACGAACGATTACCATTTCTAGATGAATTCCGTGATGGTGGACTTTTGACGATAGGCGGGGTTGGTGATCCTAGCTCACTGTTTTGAACCTCTTCGTACCAATTAGTACTGAACTCTTCAACAGGTGGTGAAAGTGGTTGATCCATTTTCAAACGGTCTCTTGTATTAAGTGATCTACTTAGAAAACTAGAATTATCATCTCTGTTCGGAGTTTTTCTTGGACTCTGTGCAGGACTTCTTGAACTTGCGGAACTAATCGGAGTATAGCATCGGTTTTCCGAATTCGGACGGCTTGTTTCTGACTTTTGACGATTCTGCTCGGCCATGTTCTCTTTATGTTTAACAGCATTTCTATGTGTTTCAGCAAACTGTGCTGCCACAAACTTTTCCTCGGCCTGATTGGACTGTGGTTGAGATTGTGCAATTTTTAAGCGTTCACTGGGTTTCAGTGAACGTCCCAAGTATTCTTTATTGATACGAATCTGCTGTGGTCTACCACGATGATTACCCGTTTGATTAAGATCGGTTAACTCTTTTCGAAGTTCACTAAGATTTGTAAGCGGTGCTAAACGATCCGGTTGTGATTTAGGTGTTGGAACTGGAGGTGCAGATGTCATATCTATAAGATATTTTGCGTACAGTGGATCAAGATCTTTGCTGATGTTATAGAAATTGTTGTAGTACAAATCGATAATCAAAATTAACAGAGCCTTAACGTTTGCAGCTAGCGATGGAACTTCGATTAGACATTTTCTAACTTCAAACAATAAACTGTCGATTTCTTTCTTATGCTTGTCTATGGCTATCTGGCCGTTAAGTGTTATCTGTAAAAAAAAATAAAAATATATAAACTCTACGTTTAACATAAATTATTAAGAGTTATGACACAAGCGATACCAACAACAAGTGACGTCACGAGTACACTGTATATTCATATGTATGTGTGCACGAGCAACGGATTATTATTAGAATCACTTAAGCAACAACAACAAAAATAACAGCGAGTAAGACAACGCACTTCTTAACTGACTCACCTGTTTCAAAATAAGCCTGGCAAATTGAACATCAATCACATGTGTTGAACCGTTTTTCAGTACGGAAGCCGTTTCCGTTTGCAATGTATTCGATAATAGCTCAAAAATTGATTGGCCCAGAATCTCAATGGGACAATCGCCGATTCGTGACCGATTATAGTACTGGCCCAAGAGTGTAACGGAATTATAGAACATTTGTATGTCGTTCCGTTTAAGATCATCTTGATCTAAAAATATAAAAAAACAAGATTAAAATGTGTTCTTTAAATACAGAACCAAATACGAACTTATAAAATTCGCTTGCAGCGTACTAAGCATCCGGGCGCGTATCTTTGAACCGTTTTCCGCATTGTCAAGCGTCCTGGATGAAAACAACAACGCAAAGTTGGTCGCAAAATGTTCACTGGCCAGTGCACGTGTATTAAGGTACTGAAATGCATTTCTAAAAAACAAATATATATATATATAAATAAATCGCATGCAACAAGGATGCGCTAAAAAATACACTCACTCCAACATGTGGTCATTATCTTCAACGATTCTCTGAAAATCGTCGGTAAGATCACGAATTTGTCTGTCCATCACAATCGAACAGTCGTTCTCGTTTAGCTGCATTATTAGTGCGGCTAGATTTTGTAAAGGGCCAGCCATTGTGGGATGCGCGCAGCACGCAGCTAGCACCAGTGCGATAAGTCAAACAAATATAAAAATCGCTTGTTGTTGAACGACTATAATTTTCTTTTTCCCTTTTTTTCTGTAGTTTACACATACACTCACAACACACTCGAGAAACGCGTAAGATCTGTGGAAAGTTTGTTTTTTATAACGTGCATACAATTTTCCAGATATTTTTTATCACTGGTGGTTGAGCACACTTAGCAGAGTTCAGGATATCTTTTGGTTGATTGATTTGATTGGAAAATAAAGTCTAATTGCTAATAGCATAAATTATATATTTATAGAAGCGGATTATACAGATTGGTTTTCGGTTTGGCTTTTTTACTTTGTACTTTGACACATGCCTATACAGCGCGAAATGTCAGTTTAAAAATGTGAGTGCGTTTATTGCAAATTATTTCAGTTCAGTGAGTACATGTCTTCGAAATGAATTCAGCACGCACATTTAGCGTAACCTCGAACCGGGTGCGGTGAAATCCGTTGGATTAATTCGAAATAAAACAATTCAAATTTAGAAAAAAATATTAATTATAAACGAATATATGTAAATATAATTACAATAATATATAATAATTAATTGGTGTAAACAATTTTAATTTGGATAGTGATATTACAATGTTTACAATTTTTTCACTTAAAGATTTTAGTCAAAAGTTTACAGTTATACTACACGTCTGTAAATACATGATCTTGATTTAGTAAAAAAGTACGGAAATATATGGATGTGTTTCGTCGATGCTTGTATTGCCTGAGCAAGAGTATATAGCGATTTACTTCTAATCGGGAAAACTAAATGTAAAAAATTAATACATTTATTCAAAATATATCTGTATATAACATACAATATAAATAAATTACCACTTGGTTCTGCGAAAGATGTATTTTGATGCTCGCCATCGGTCTGTATATCTGACATTGACTTTGAAGCACCTTCGGAGCTCTTCATTAATTTTATTAAATTCTTCAACATCGTTCATATTTTTTTTTTCAATTTTGCAGCATGTTCCATTTCAGTTCGAGCATTAGGAGATAGCCACAGAAGTTTTATCTGACGTTCCTTTCTTTTGGTAACATCTCAGAAGAATAAGAATTGGGTCTGACCTTGGCTGAAATTGAAGCGTTTCAGTCGTTGAATTTGGGACATTTGGCGGAATTACAATTCTATCATGTCGTTAATCTAATAATATATAAAAATTGGTTAGTTGTTATTTTTTTAAATATGATCTTATAAAGTTCTAAAGTTCTAATAATTGTACCACACTCAGTTTATGTTAACAAATAGAAGTAGTTTTAAGGCCGTATTACACTATCTGCAAAAAATTTAGACGTCCGACACTTGACGTCTCGAAAAATATGTGCAGATATTCTGATACCTTGCAGATGACAACTTGCATATTTTGATTGAAAGTCATATTTCGGACTTCGCGCATGCTTGTTTGATTCTCCAAATTTATTTTGTCTGTAAATGAAATTTGTCGCGTGCAAAATGCGTGCCATGAGTATCGACAATTGAGTTGCGTGCACGAAATGTTATACGGCAACAACCATAAATGAATGTTTGAAAATAAGACAAAATATACCTAACCTAACTTTTCTTGATTTGCGGGTGTTAACGATCGCGTTCCCGAGTAGCATTTTGTCTCAAAATGGGCACGCTTAGAGAAAAGTTCCCCTCCCCATAAATGCTCGCAAAAAGCTAGTAAAAATATCAAAACAGCCGTATTAATGACTACTTAGATTCTGATGTGTTCATTTGGAATTGCCGCCAAGTTCACGCATTTGAGTTTGATATTGTGGCTTAACACGCTGCGATATTTAAATATTTTTGTGAATAAAGTGCGAGAAAACTCAAACTAAGTTTTACGAAAAGCAAGGAGTCTTCTGTAAGGGATTATTTTGGAAAGAAAACACTAAATGTGATATTATGGTTGAACGGTATCCATGCACTGATTTAAAGATCCGAAACGTTCAACGATCAAAACTTATGTGTAAGTTACTTTTTATATATATATATTTTTATATATATTTTTATATATATAGTCACGAGACTGTTTCATGGTAAGACTTATGTTATGACATAAAAAAGTCTCGTGGAGACAGCAAAAAGGCAAGACATAAATTATGTCTACAAAAATGTCCGGAATTTATGTCTAGCGGCGGACTTTTTTTGACATTTCAGAGTTTCAGTAAATAATATTCACGTAAACAATCAACAATGACAGAGATACACTTAATAAGATCAAATATTTTCATTGGCCATTGTGTAAAAATGAATTATATATAATATTTATTTTTGAAAGACTTTTGTTTTGAAAAGGTCAAAAAATGTTAGTAAAAAATCTGTGTGCGTGTTCCCAACCCGTCGCCATGTTGGACATTTTTGACGTTTCTAGACATAAAATATGTCCGCACCTAGACTTAATTTATGTCTCGTGGAGACCCAGCGCAAGAGTAGGCTCATGGTGTGAATAATTGTTAGATTCGAAAGACGATTTGATTGAGTTTTGGCTCGTGTTTATTGAGTTTGTTGTTTTTTGTACGGGTGAGCTAGAATTATAGTGTGAATTGATCCGTTGAAATGGTTACATGAGGGTAATGCAGGTAGATGTTATAAAGCAGGTAAATGAACAATGTTTATACGTGATGCACAAACTTAGCTCTGAAATATCGAAAACCCACTAAGTATTGAATCAACATTCATCCATTTATGCAATACAAGATCGTGCGGTACCGCAATAGTAGCAATGCTCAGTCCTGATGATTGTTATACCAGTCTGAAAGTACGTTCTCCACTTAATGTGTATTAAGTATATATTAAATCCTGATATCCCTATTCGGGACATAGGTACTGTTAAATAATAATTATATTATATATCCTCAAAAAGTTGTTCCAAAACAGCAAAAAAAAAATAACGCTCAAAATAAATAAAAACAATTACACCTTTTAAACTAGTAAAGAGGCCGATAATTAAAAATGCGTTGATGGCTTTTGTGTTTTTTTCTTTTCTTTTAATGTTTATTTATTTATTATTTTTTTTTTAATTACACGAAGTTTGCCGAATTTCAATCGAAATTTTTCGATGAAATTGCACTTTTCGTTACACATTCTTCATTGGTTCCACGACAAAATCATTTTAAAATACGTAAATTATTGATTCATAGCAAATGTCATAAATATACTATTATTAGCAAGAGCGACCTACTGATTTAACGTGCTGCATTCGAAAAACACATGTCGAAAATCATACCGTGGATAGACAAAAACTTTCCACTGAATTACTTTCCATTGATAAACTTTCTATTCAGCAGTAAACTGTATTTTTTTCTCGGGTAAATTAGCCATATAATTTAGTAAAATATACACTTATATTTTTTATTTTATTATTAAAACACAATTAAATTTGTTATTTCACAGTGCAATTACTCGTTAAAGAGTTTTGCGATAAACTGACGTAAATCGCTGTGCAAAAGTTCGGGTGTTTCCAGAGCAGCAAAATGACTGCTCGAGTTATGCCAGGTACTATGGATGAGATTGGTAAATTTATCACGTAACTGCCAATCGGTTGCGTGTCCGATTTCCTTCAGAAATCTTGCGCATCCGGTTGGCACTGAAGTGGACATACTTTCTACACCAAGTGCTCGTTCACGATTTGTCATGGCTTCTGCGTACAAGCGCGCCGCCGAATGAGCCTTGTTTGGTAGATAGTAGAACATAATGTTGTCCAGAAGAGCATCTTTTGGTATTTCGGGAAATACAGCATGAAACTTTTCGTAGAAAAAGGCCAGAAGTCCAAATGGATTGTTCGATAGCATAGCACCTATACAAAAAGCAGCAAAAAACATAAATTTATTTAAATCTTTAAAAATTGCAGATTTTCTACACTCACCAACTGTATCAGGTTTTGTGGACTGTAAATGGAAGTATCCAGCGGTTATAATAATTTGTATGACTTTCTGAGACATTGGATACACAAAGTGTTGAAACTCTTTGTCAATTACAAGACTAGGTGCAAATCCTCCGAGATATTGTTTAAACAGAGAGCGTGGAGTCTTCAGCATACAGAAATTACTGTGGAAACCGACAATATCATTTGGGAAAAGTGTAGCTAAATTTGATCCAATTACGGAACCCCAGTCACCGCCTTGGACGAGGAACTTTTTGTGACCTAGTCGAAGCATAAGATTACGGAGTATGACAGCAATTTCTGCCGGTCCTAGGCCAACCTTGGTTGTAGCCTCTGAGAATCCGTAACCGGGTAAACTCGGTGCGATAACCTCTACGATAATATTAGACTTTTCCTGATGTGCTGTCAACAGTGGAATGAACTCGTAGAACTCTCTCAGTGATCCCGGCCATCCATGCATCAGCAATAAAGGCACCACTTGTTTGCCCTTGGTGTTGGTCTGTTTGATATGAATAAAGTGTATGTCCAATCTGAGAAACAACAACAAAATAGACGTTAACTAATGTTTCTATATATACAATTAGAAATCAATTACCCCTGGATTTTCGTTGTAAATTGCGGAAATTGATTCAAGAACTCCTGACGCTCGGACCAACGTGGTAAATAGTCATCGCGCCAGAAGTTAACCGCTTCCAATAGAACTTTCTTGTTCATGCCGTACTCATTCACAACACCTTCCAGTTGATCTTGCAGTGGATAGGTTTCATTGAGTTTTCGTTGAATTTCTCCTATAACAGCTGTACCGTATTCAATCTTGAATGGTTTTATCGAGACATCTTCGATGTATGCGCTTTTAGATCCTGGACCCCAGAATGCATCTAATGGTAGATCTGCTGTTCCGGCAGGATTTACTTTTTTGCCAGCTCTGCTATTAAATATAAGTGCAACGACAACCGCCAAAATTATGACTAGCCACCGTTTTGAGATGGTCATTTTAACTGAAATATAAACATATATCTGAAATACGTTGCGTGCGCAATTTTTGATTTTGAATAATTGTAAAGGTTGGCTCCTAATGGGTTAAATTTTAATTTCTAGCAACAATCATCCACGTGAATTTTAAGTTTATGATATAAGTTAATATTAGTTGGTAGAGGCGCTGAGGAGAAGATAAGAGGGACGAAGAAAGAGTTTGAGGGAGTCGAGTTTGATAGTCTAAAGGAAGCGGACGAAAAAAAAGAACAGAAAAGAAAAAAAAAATATTCACGTGTGGCCCCATTGTTATCGCTCACCCGAAAGCCACGTGCAACCTACATTGTATTGCACACCAAGAGTCAGCTGCGGACATCATCGTCATCGCACGCCCGAGAGCCACATGAGCCCTCACCCCCAACAAGACAAACTTTGGCCAAAGTTATAGTACGTAACTAGTTTTTAAGACGATAGATTAAGACGTAGAAATAGGTTAATTGTAAAAAAATATTGAATTAAATATTCAAAATTAAAGAATAATGTAGTTCGTTCACCTGTTCCCAACCCACACCCGCGGGGTCCATCAGCTCTCTTTAGCAAAGGCCAGGCAACCGCTGTGCTCACCGGTGCGGGCATTACACATTGTGTGTAATGTGACAATTTGCGACATATTGTCGACATTCAAGAGCAGTTTTCCCAGAAATGTTTGTGTTTAAATACCATGAGTTTGAGCACAGCAACAAATATGAATATCAAAATCTAACCTAGAAATCTCTATAGGTAAACTTTGCTTAAATAAAATTAGAATCTTTGCAAAGGTCAATATTAAATTGAAACACTTCTAATAAAACTCTAAACTTGTGTAAGCACGGATGAGCAATGAGTACAAGGGTCCGGCTCAGATGCGCAAAAATAAAAAATTAGGGCTGGCGTAATAAATCAGTTGCCTTAAAAAACACAACACAGTTAATCATATATATTTTACGCCGGTCTTTCAAAAAAATGTTGGACCTGCTCCCGAGTACAATGTTGTTTGAAAAATTACACAAGCGAAACCATTTTTGTGTTCCATATATATCCAACTATTTTTTTTTTATGTATTTTGCCCCTCAAATACAAAAATGACTAAATATAATTAAATAAATTTTATAGATAGGATTTCGACCACATCAGTAAATTCTTACTTGAGATATGTTGTAAATATGTTGTTAAAAAATCATATCTCAAAATCCTAACCATACAAAAAAAATTATTTCCATTTTCGTGTTTAGTGAGCCAAAATACATAAGAAAAGTATAGTGGAATATGAAACACATAATATTTTTTATTTATTTTTGCGCCTAGTGTAACACACGCTATTTGTGTTATTATTGATTTATGCTGAAGCTACGCTCAATAATATTATATTGTTATCTGAAAACGTCGGGTGACAACGTTTTTTCAGACAATAAATGTTGTGTCACTATAAATAAACATAAACAGTACATTTGTTTCAAGGTTACGGATTAATTAGTTAATATATATATATATATATATATATAATTTTCTCTGCTAATAAAATTTCACATGAAAAAACACTTCACATAAGTTTTATTTTCGTTCTTACTGATATAGTCTCCGGGTACACCTTGACGAATTCCAGTCTCTGCTCATTGGCAGTTGACTTAATACTGGCCTTTAATCTCGCTAAATAATAACTCAGAGATTAATTATTTGTTATTTAGAAATGTATTTAACAAAGAACATACAGCGAGAGAGAGAGAGAGAGAGACTGATCAATTATATTTTGATATTGAAAAATCACATCGAAAAAAAATAAACGTTTTTACCCATACTTACATAAAATAAGTTCAGTATTTCTATATTATTTACTAAACAAAGAAATTACCTATTAGTATAATTTATAAGTGTCAGATAGAAGAATGAGTCAAACAAAACCTTTCTTTGCTCTCTTATCTTTTACGTCATCCTTTATTTACTATAGTTTATAGTAAATATATAGTTTGTATAATATCACCACCAATGCGCCCCTGCCTGTAGATATAGGTATTTACCATTGTCGAGTGTAAGTTAGATTGTAATATTTCGAGGCCTGACGCGAAGAATGAATCGGCGTCAGAATTAGTTAAATGTTCATTTTAAATATATTCTTAATTTTTTTAAAATTATTTATGGAAATTTGTATATAGTTTGGTTATAATACCGTCATTCTAGTAAAAAAGTTGATTTTACCGACTATTACTGCCTGCGTGCGATAGCATGTTCATTACTTGTCCTCCTATGAAAATTTGGTACTATATCTACTTCTAATTTTTATACCTGTGGCCACAAAACAAAAGGGCTTAAGTCTTCTTAATTCAAGATAGTTTTTTTCCAATATTTGAAATCTAAATTTTTCCTCTTTTTTACTGTAGTGGTCTACATTCTGCAATTTTTGGTTATTTAGTTACACAATTTAATTTATATTCAAAATGACGACATGTTTTGAATCGGTTTTTTCTGGTTAGTATAGTAATGTCGTAAGAGTCGTGCAAATGATGATCAAGATCAACGTAACCTCAATCGTCGTGAAGAGCGCGAACGACACGTGCAACACTTTTCAATTTAAATCGAGCAGCATTTCGTTATGATTCCACACTCGCATACAATGATATATTTCGTGATTTAATATTGGGACATTCAGGAACTATCAGAATTGCAGAATTTCTCTGCTGTACGGAAATGCATTTAGGAAAAGTCAAATTACCGGTGTTGGCACCGCTACCGCAGCCATTGCGATTATGTAACATTTAAGGTAATTTATTCAAAAGAACTTTCCCATATGTCCACGTAAACCCTCCGTTATTTCAACGCGTCATAAAAAGACTCACCGGTCATATGACTCCTTAAAATATCCGTTGATGGCTACCTTTTCCAAATTAAAGTAGTTAATTTCTGAGTTTTCTGAACTATCTAAAATTGATTAAATTATTTTATTAATGCCCCTTTTTGAAATCGAGCTTATCTATTAAAATAACGATTAAATGAAAGCCTCTTTTGGAATTAAATGTAATGTAACCAGACACAACCTAATCGAAGAACTTGCAAAGGGCATAGAGACAATGCCACGACGAAAACATTTTAACATTTCGTACATAAAAAAGTACAAAATACCTTCATACCGTCATTTCAGCAAAAAAACTTCAAAATTGAATATAAAACTTTAAATCTGGCAACGCTGAATGTTATATCCCACTTCCACTTCACTTGAACAACCAACTTGAAAAGAAGAAAGTGACACCTAACAACATTTAACAAACTATATGTGCCTATTCTGGCAAAAACAAAAAAAACTTATGTTATGAGCAGCGTTGCCATGTCAAAATATAAAAAACAGAAGATTTTGAAAAAAAAACAGTAGATTAAAAAAATATTATTATTGTTATTATTAGGACTTTTTGATATAGCATATATTTTCCTCGGTTTCTCTTAAATAGCAAAAATATGTGTATATATTTTTGTCATGCCCGATTTCAGACAAAAAACCAACTGTGTATTTCCCTTTTTAAAATGAAAATCGAGGAAAGTATCCAGTTATAGATTAGTTTAAAACCAAATTTTGTAGTCTTGTAAAGTAGTGTGACGAAAAGTCGGGTTTACGCTGTATTAAATTCAGGCAACCAAATATTCCGAGGGGTTGGCAACTGACTGGAGTCAGTGTACGTTTACTTCAAAAGTCACTTAGAAGTCACATCGAAGTCCCTCGAAGTCACATCAAAAGTACTCGAAGTCTTTTGAAGTCACATCAAAATATTTTAAGTCACATTATAAGTACTAGAAGTCACATCAAAAATACTCGAAGTCACAACAGAAGTCTTTTTAGAAGTCATTTACATTCAGAAGT
>JANSTU010000397.1:0-19498 GCA_027564075.1 Bolitophila hybrida
CATATACACACGCACTCTGAATAGAACAATAAGTGTATGATGGCGTTGATGATTCACGATTCCGAATATAAATAGCAAGATATATCTCGGTGCATAGAGATATCTCAAAAATATGCACATTTGCCTTGCAAAGTTGTTGCGTCAGGGCAATGTGTTGTGAGTGTTGGAGCACAGTAGCTTCAATAGGAGTAGCACAGCACAAACAGCACATTAACATAACCTGACCACTCGTGTGAACCCGTAATGGTCAATGAATCCGGTATGCGGCATCGCACACTGGCAATATGTCCTACAAGGGATTAAAGGATCCAATGAGAGAGATAATATTTGTAGTTATTTATTTAGTGGCCAAGATTTATTACTTAACCTCGCAATTACGTATGTTTATTAGTTAGTTCGACTGTTCCAATTTGACATTTTTGTTTCGATCACAGCGCCACTCTGTTAATTTCGCTGTCCTTTTAGTACCTAGATTCATAAAATAATCTTACATACAAAATGCATCCCACTTAAATAGAATTCTTTATTGCGGTTTCCTAATTTTATACATGTTTTTGGCATTATATGCTTTGGTAAAAATAATTCCATTTGAATGGACTCTTTACAAATGTTTCCATTAGGTCTCGAATTCGTGTTTATCGTGTATTTAGATGAATGTGTGTATAAATATAATGTTATTTACTCTACGAATTTAATTGAAATCTAAAAAATTGCATCAAACTGTATATCATGTATGAATTTATTACATAGTTTTGTTATATTTTCTGTTGTTGATTGGTTTCAGTGTATGTTTTATAGTTATGTGTTTGTGTAATTTGAAAATTTTCTTTAGAAATTAAAATTGTCTGTGTTTGGTGTCACGTGAACTACGGAGTGCCATTCTAATACACTAATTAATGTTTGTTACATATACATATACATAACGTTTACATATTTTTTTATTGAAATAATAAAATGTATTAGTAAATGTGTTATTCATCTATATAAGAATATAACATAATTAAATTGCGTGGCTTTAAAGGTAACAATATTTATAATTTGCATCTATATGATAACGCGATAATCACTTATAAGAATGTATACTTTTTGATATAATATACTAGAAACTAATATAATTTTATATTTAGTATACGCTTACTAAGAAGTATTAATATAATTTGTTGATATATATTATAATATGTTATTATTATCCAAAGAAAAAAATTACTAATGTTATTATATTATTTATATATGGCCAACACCATTTAGCGGCACCAAAATTATAAATTATTATTAATGGTTCTGTTCTTTGATATTCTGTTTTATATATAGATAATAAATTGCCTTTGTTAAAAAATACATAGTTTATATTTAATTATTCATGTGTTAAGTTAGACAAATATAACACATAAAAAAACATGGTAATTATTAATAGTGTATGTTTATATAATTATAGTAATTATATTGTGCATACAACTATGGCCCCTCGCTTATAATTGAAATATATAGATTCTTGTTTACATTATTTGTATACTGTCTACGCATTGTAAACCTCCCCCGTGTTAATATCAACAATAATTTTATTTTCTTTATCACTGGAATTTTCCAAACTTGAGTCTAATGGATAGTAGGTTCGTCGTTCGATTCCATTCTCATCGGCACAGTTGCTGCTCAATATCAAATTATCGTAACGTGTAAAATAGGACACACCCGCGTTTGTACTCTTTCCAGTTGCCGACAATGGAGAAGCAAAATGCAGGCGAACATGATCTTTAAGAGCACGCTCATCTGCAACCGAATAGTCACAGTGATCACAATTGATAAGATTCTCAATGGCTGACACACAAATATGGCACTGCATGTGTTCGGTAAGAAGATCTGGGAGTGACGTGGTGAATGGACAATGTGGACACTTCTCTTCACGTCGTACGGGCATATTATTGTCTGAAGAATTAGCTGTTTTATTGACGCTGGCACCTTGTTCAATTTTACGGATCGCTTGAATTTTTTGCATTTGTTTTTCTATGGTAGTCAGCTGACGCGTTGCCGGTCGTATTAAAGATGTTTGCTTCATGCAGGGTTCTTTTGATTCAATAGAATTCAAAGGTGTATCCACAGTAGTAGAAGCTGTCATGTTGACTTTGATGTTATTAGGTACTTTGCTTGCTACTATAGCATCGTCAAGATCCATTTCATTGCTTGGCTCGGGAACTGCACGTTTTTTGAACTCAGTTACAACCCAAATCTGTGTAGACTGTTCATCGCATTTGGTCTGTGTCAGGTGTGGCTGCTGATGGTCTGGATGGACACAGTGTTCAGCCAACAACTCTTCTGACTTGCTCATGTACTCGTTAGTGTGCACTTGAACGTGTAGTTCAATGCTAGACTCCTGGCGAGACGTGTATGTGCAAGCGGAACATCGGTAAGGGTGCCACGATGCATGCATTTTTAGGTGGTTATTTGTTTCGTCTATGTTAAGGAATCGTGCCGGACAGTATTTGCAGAACATCAACAGATTATCACCACATTCTGAATTATTTGCACTGGAATTTGTTGTAAGATCCATCACGCAATCTACCACCGGTGCATCCGGAGCGGACGCATGATCGTTTGTCTCATCTTGTACATTCTGCGGTAGCGCTTTCTTAGATTGCAACGAAATACAATGGAATGAGTTATGATTTTCGAGCTGCGATTTGCTCGGACTAATATACGGGCAAGACGTGCACGTGTACTGTCTGGACTTACGATTCAGTAGTTGAATCAGCTGATTTTGTTGTTGTTCTGCTGGCTGTTGAGGTGGCTGTGACTCCAGCTCCGGTTTCTGTGTTTCTGGTTCCTCAGTAAGATCAATGCTTTTAAGTGGTAATAGGGACTCGATCTTGTTCGGTGGTGTGTGTCCCTGTAAGTGCTCTAAAAATGAACTTGGATTGTTTAGAACTGCTTTGCAAATTTGACAGGTATAGTTTGAAACTAGTCCGGCCGAATTCAGTGGTTGATGCGTGGAGACAAGCAGAATAGTGGTGGTTTTGCTTGGAGGCACAGCACTGGAATCGTTTAAGCTGGAAACACTGCCGGATCGTTCCAGTTGATCAGCACCGGCAGAGGCAATTGGTGATAGGGAATTTGTGGGTCCGGTGGGAATGTGAAGACGGTGGTAGACTCGGTTTTTAGAACTACTGCCCTTTTCTATAAATTCGATGTTGATATCGGAGTTGTGCTTCAAACGACAGTGGCGCTGTAATTATATTATATAATTTAAGAAAGTTGTAATTTTTTTTTGAATACATTTTAATAAATATTTATATATTATATTTGTAATTAAGCCCCATTCTAGAATGCAATTTAATTAAAATATATCAATAATACCCAACATAAAAAATAATACCATTATTTTAAACTTAGAAACCATTTCATTTAGAAATTAAAATTAGCAATGTTTATAATAAAAAATATATTTTTAAAAATAAAACCATATTATATTATCACGATAAAAGAAATCCCAAAGAAAATGATTTATCTGAACGATTAAATGATCACCAAAAATGTCACCAAAATATAAGACCCAGAAAGCATTTTTGTTGTTTTCTTATTCTACCCATCGGTAAGTATGCATAACGGCTTTTCTGTCGAGAATTTAATTATTATTTTAAGGAAAAACAATCAATCAATATATATATATATATATATATTATTATTTTTTTTTGAAGACATCTTCGACAGAAAAGCCGCAAAATAAAAATGAAGGAATGTGTGTGTTTTTTTTGTTAGTAAAATACCTGGATGACATGCTTCCAGTTTGAAACCTGGTGGCAGTGACCACAGCGATAGGGTGCTGGGTCTCGCCATCCAGTAACCGAAGTACCCACAAGACTTGCCTCATCCATCTCACCGTGCTCATTTGGTGCACATGACGATGACGACGACGTGGACGCTGCTGTCGTGGGCGTCGCAGCGTTCGTGGTCATCGTCATGTCGGTTGCAACTAATTGTGGCGAAGTCGCGGTCATTTTTAAAGCAGTTTGAAGGAAATTGCCAGTGGGTGGCATTAGAGGTGCGGATAGTGGTGGATGTGTAGGCATTTGAGATGGTTGTTGCGGTGGTGTCAGGCACATGGCGGTCAGAATACCGTTCATGAAAGCTTGACTGGAGATCGGCGTGGATCCAGTGGACGCACTATGGTTTTTCTGTAGTTTGGACGGCGAAAGTGGCATGGTTACTGCAAGGGGTATTGGTCTGTCTTCGATCAGCATGCCCGCATCTATGTAGTGTCCTTTGACGTGCGTTAAAACGACATCTCGGTCTGCATGTCTGTAAAACAAATAATTTTAAATAAATATTTTATAGATAGTTTAAATCAATCTTACCGGAAGTTACACTTCTTGCACTTGAATGTAGTCTTCTTTCCGGTATCACTGATTTCCGATTCGTTGCGATCATCAGTTGAAGGGCCGGCGATTCGATCGACTGGCCTGAGAGCGGGAGGTGGAAACCTAACCGGAGTACTTGAATGTGTATTGGCGAACACCGCAGGCATCTTGACGGATCGCACCGGATCGAAAGGCACTGAACCACTTTTCACAAGTGACAGTGGTGACTCTGCACCAACATCAATTACTACCGGTGACGTGGACGATGTATTTCGTTTCTGCAAAGATGAAAAATCCACGTGAGAACCAGCAGCGCTCATAAAAGATAGTGCCGCCTCCTGACTGGGCGTCATTTCGCCAGACTTTAGTAGCTTCGGATCACCGTCCTCTTCTGTCACCTTCATCAGAGTTATGTGTTTATTATACTTTGTATAGTTGCGACGTCCTGTTTCATCATTCATCAGCACCCTGGCACTTTTATGGCTTGGATCACGAATGGTCTTGAGTCGAATATGCTTGGTGATATCCCAACGCCAGTTTGAGCGATACGAGCACAACGAACACTCGAAAGGTTTCTTATTTAAATGACCCACAATATGCACATGAAATCTTGAGGCTGTCGATGCCCAGAACGAACAGTGTGGACACTTAAATACCTTTTTCAGAGAGGAGCCGACTGCTTCATCTTCAGGATTCATTTTCTTTGTTACTTCACCGTAGCCTGGTGCTGTTTCAACACCATAATAACTGCCTTCATCCTGTTTTGTTTCATCATTAGTCTCACTGTCATCGCTACGATCTTCTTGATGATATGCATCCTTATTTCCATCTTCATGTTTACCTTCAGACAGAGACTCATCAGTAACTGCACCACCGGCCGCATCATCGTGACCTACTTCAGTTGATGATCCCGACGCAGCTTGTGCTGGAATTTTATTCCATACAAAAACTCGATTTTCCATTGGATGCGGTTCGCTCATTGTCTCATCATCACCACCGGTTTCATCGTAGACTTCTTCAACTTTTTCATTACTTCCTCCATAATCCGAAACCGATTCCATGGAATCAACATTGCTGCGAGCATCTACACAATGCTGCATATGATTGGACAGATCAGCGCTGGACTTACATCGATGTCGACAATATTGACATCTAGTCGATCCCATAAAACTACTGGTTGTCGATAGATTAACCGGTGATACACGTTGGAGATCATCATCGTCATCAACTTCATATTCGTATACCTGCCTGCAGGCTTTCTGATGAATAAGCAATTCGGACAAACTCTTTGAGACACATCCACATTGGCATACCAAACTTGTTTGTTCATGATTTCCGGCCAATAGTTTTGCTTTTAGATCCTCAAAGAAGTTCGATTGTGTACGTCGATATGTCGAAGTGGTTGAAGCCGGTGAAAGTTGCTGTGGCGTCAAGCCCTGCACTTGATTATGACAGGCTACAAACATTTCGTTGCTGATAAACAACGAGGCCAGATCTTTAAGAGCACTACTGTTTGACTTTGCATATATTTGGCTAAGTTCGCTTAGGTTACTCAGTAGGCCTTTCGGTGGCATTGTAAGATTCATTGCACCAGGGCTAGAGGGAACCGGTGCAATTGGAATCAAATTGGGCACTGGACGCTTTGCCTTTTTCGGACTAGAGCTACTACTGGTCTCAGTGTGTGGTTTCTGCGACAGGTCAGCCGGATCGGTTTGATAATCATACTCTGCTGCATCTTCTGTAGGTGAGACTTCCTCTAATTTGATTTTCTTGAAAAGTGGCTCATTGAAACTATTAAATGCAGAATTATTATTATTATTATTGTTTTGCATTGAGTAGTCTAGACCAAATTCAGTGATTTCACCAGTACCATCGATCATGTGCATAGACGACATGTCTGAAATATCAGTACCGCCGACCTTGTTACGTCGACGGGCCATACTCATACCAGACGCATGTCCAACCGGTGGTACGTGATGGTTCATCTCGTGCACCGTTAAACTTTGCTTGATATCAGCCGTAAAATTACATGCAGCACACTTGTATGGTCCACTTCCACCATGATTTTTCATATGTCTGTCCAAGTTCCACTTGTATGGGGTCCGAAAATCACACATGACACACTTGATCATCGGCATCGAATGGTATTTAACGTGTTTGCTGAATCTAGCCTTAATGTGTGTAACGTAGCTACACTTTTGACAACGAAAGAACTTGGTCTTGTTGTGCTCATCGCGTTCGTGATCGACCAACTGAGCACGGAAAAGTGTACTAAAATCGCACACAGTACATTTTAGTAGTTTGTTGCTTGGATAGTCTGGATTAACGCTAGCATTAGGATTGACAAATATATCGGGATGTACGAACATTTGTTGCATCAGTGGTTGTGGAAGGGACATTTCTTCGAGGCTGTTTTTCCGCTTCTTTTGTTCACGAGCAAGTTGACTGGCACGCTTACGAGATAGAGCCTGTTCTTCTAGGCCATCGGTTGAGCCATGTACCATTTTCATGTGACGCACAAGTTTCTGATAGTGTCGCGAAGCGTACAAACAGTGCTTGCACTCGTTGATGATGATTTTCTCACCGTGAATGTCACGCAAATGCGTCAAAAAGTGACGTGGATTCTGTGTGAAGTATGTGCAATTATTGCATGAATAGTTGCGTTTAATTTTGCATTGTGGTAGATTTGTACCCAAAGATGTGGTGGTAGAGGCTGAAGGTTCTGCTTTTATAGACACGTGATTGGAGTCATCTAATAGCTCACCGGAACTTTCATTGTCGTCAATGGGCGGGCTACTAGCGAATGAAGATTGTGGTTTACCTTCGGAATGTTGATCGTCCGTTGATTCCTTGTCGAGAAACAATTGATCTCCGCTGACGACACTGCGTACGATTAGTGTGTCGCCAGAACGATGCACCATCGATGGAGCGTCCATGAGGAAGCAGGTGTCTGGCCGATGACTAGCTTGACGGCTGTGACGGCGACCGGATTGTAATGATTCTGGAACAGGAGAAAATATATTTTCTTGTTAGCGTTGTGATTATAAAGAAGTAATGGATAACATTTATTTAAACATTTAAAAAAAGCATACTTCTTTCCGCAGACAATGGTAAACTATGATTGAAATATATTATTCGAAAGTGGATGAGTATTTAATAAAGTAATTAATTGTAATACGCATGTTAATGATAAACTGAGTGTTTAGACGAATAACTGTTGCAGATATTTTGGAAGTTGTTTAAAAATTGTCAGATTCTTAATGCCTTGAAAATGAACAGGAAAATTCCATTTAATAAAATAAGTCTAATTTGAACACTTGCTACAAAACAACCTCTACCAAACATCTAGCATTCTAGCTAAAAAAATCTATTTCTTATCAAAATATGCTTCTTTAAAATTAAAATTCAAACATTTTCGTCAAAAAGTATTTCAAGAAAAAATCTATAGTATTTATAACACAAAAAAATGTTTTTGGCAAGCTTCTTAAAATTAGGCAGATCACTGCATGCACGAACTCTTGTTTCAAACAATGTGAAATTCTCATCGCTGGCCAGACCTAAACAACCATCACCATCCATCCTATGCACTACTAATTTCCATCGTTTACTGAAAACACCGTACAGTAAACGAACCTCAGATAAGTCAACGAAAACATTTAAATATTATAATGTAAATCAGATGCCGAAACAGGTTGTGCCCGAATACTGGCCTTACGTTCCTGTCATTGCCATTGATCGACATTTGCTGTTTCCTAAGTTCTCTAAAGCAATTCAGATTACCGATGCCACGCTGATGGCAAGCATACGCGATCAGATTTCTTTAAAACACCCGTATGCAGGTGTTTTTTTAAAACGAGATAGCGATAATAAAGCAGAAGTTGTTCAGAGCCTAGAAGACTTGTACGATATCGGATCGTTTGTACATATTCAAGAGATGAAAGATTATGGAGACAGTATGCGAATTGTGGTCAGTGCGATGCGACGGATTAGGATATCCAATCAGGTTATGGATAGAGCTGGTAATTCAAAAATCGATACATCGAAGCATGTTAAGATGGTAGAGATCGAAAATATGACACACGAAAAATTCGAACGAACCGATGAGATTAAGGCATTGACTCAAGAAATTGTTAAGACAATTCGTGATGTGATTGTATTGAATCCAATGCACGCTGATCTATTGCAGCAGATATTACAGCAAAATCAGAATGTTGTGAATGACACTGTGTATCTTTGTGATTTAGGTGCAACAATCACTTCAGCAGAACCTGTAGAATTGCAAAATATAATGGAAGAAATGGTAATTCGAAATCGTTTGATTCTGACACTGTCATTGCTTAAGAAAGAGATTGAATTGTCAAAATTACAGTCAAAGATTGGTCAAGAGGTTGAGAATCGCGTAAAAGAAATGCACACCAAGTTTATTTTGTTGGAACAGATAAAGGTATTGAAAAAGGAACTTGGTATAGATCTGGACGACAAGGAGGTAATAATTCAACGATTTCGAACGCGTTGTGAAGGCAAGACCATTCCAAAGGAGGTGCAAGATACAATTGATGATGAGATTAAAAAGTTAAATTTTACAGAAGGCATGGGATCTGATTTTAATGTAACGAGAAACTATTTAGACTGGTTGACTGCATTACCCTGGGGAGTAGAGGATATTGAAAATATGGACATTAATCGGGCTATTAAAATACTGGATGCCGAACATTATGGAATGGAGGATGTTAAGACGAGAATTTTGGAGTTTATAGCTGTAAGTCAATTACGTGGATCTACACATGGAAAAATTCTATGCTTTCATGGTCCACCCGGTGTTGGTAAGACTAGTATAGCCAAATCAATTGCGGAATCACTGCAACGTAAATACTACAGATTCAGTGTTGGTGGTATAACGAATGTGTCTGAAATTAAAGGTCACCGAAGAACGTACGTTGGTGCAATGCCAGGAAAACTTATTCAATGTCTGAAGAGCACGAAAACCAGCAACCCACTGGTTTTGATAGATGAAATCGACAAGATGGGCAAAGGAGAGCAAAACAGTGGAGATCCAAGTGCGGCACTATTAGAACTATTGGACCCAGAACAAAATTTTGGATTTATGGACCTTTATTTGGACGTACCAGTTGATCTTTCTAAGATTCTTTTCATTTGCACTGCTAATGTGATCGACACTATCCCACCTGTACTACGTGATCGCATGGAAATGATCGAAATGTCTGGATATGTGAGCGAAGAAAAACTGTCCATCGCTAAGCAGTACCTTATACCGAAAGCAATGCAAGAGAGTGGCCTAGCAGATAATCAGATAACATTCTCGGATGCATCGTTGATGACATTGATGCAAAACTATTGCCGTGAGTCTGGAGTGCGCAATCTTCAGAAACACATTGAAAAGATAGTGCGAAAGGTAGCATTGAAAGTGGTCACTAAAAAAATGGACCAGGTCATTATAAACGAAAATAATCTACATGACTTTCTTGGAAAAGCTGTGTATTCATCGTCACGTCTGTATGAGGAAACACCTCCAGGCGTTGTCATGGGATTAGGCTATACGTCAATGGGTGGCACAGTTTTATTCGTCGAGACATCAAAGCGTAACAATCAAAAGACAAAAACAAATGGCTTGCAGTTAACCGGTAGCTTGGGCAACGTCATGAAAGAGTCTGCAGAGATAGCACTGACAGTGGCTAGAAATTTTTTAAAATCCAGTGATGCAGCAAAGACGTTTCTTGAAACGAACTCAATACATTTGCATGTGCCAAGCGCATCACAACCCAAAGATGGACCCAGTGCTGGTGTAACAATAGTCGCAGCTTTACAGTCACTTGCCATGAACAAGTCGGTACGTCCAAATATTGCAATGACCGGAGAGGTGTCGCTCACTGGAACGATATTAGCAGTTGGAGGAATTAAGGAGAAAGCTATAGCAGCGAAGCGTAGTGGCGTTAAGGTTATTCTGTTGCCTTCGGAGAACCAGAGAGAATACGATGAACTGCCAAAGTACATAACTGACGGAATGGAAGCGCACTTTGTTCGAAATTATAGAGAAGTGTATGAGATATTATTTGAGAAGTAACTTCAGTCGAGAAATTTAAAGTGGATATTGTTTTGTGAGTTTTTTTATTGAAATTGTATTTTTCTTTTGTTATTTACCTATGAAATTATTAAACACGAATTCAACAAAAAAAAGGAAATATATGTTATATGTATAAGTGATTTTTAAATATTTTGTTGATGTAATTCTCGCCGAGTCAACATCTCTCCGACGAGTGAACATTCGTCATGTGACATTTTAATGATTTATCGGCTGAACCGACCAAAATATCGTAATGAATGTCGAATTATTTATCTGCGAAGTTTTGTCTGCGAGATTTTTGATTTCGGCTCGCGGGATTAGGCGAGATTTTATCAGGCGAGCATTTCAGAAGATGTAAATGATGATTTACCGTTTAATCCATATAAAAATAAGTGTAGGAGGAGTTTTCTAAGTAATATTCATATTAGGTAACACTTATTAGGTGACAACGTTATCAACAGATTCGGATTGGATGTGTTTACAATACGGGTTAATATTAAAATAAGACAGAAGGGAGTTTTTGAATATTGGCTTGCATATAGCCAACGAGACTGGCATATGACACAATCTTCTAACCTGGAGTAGGTAACGATTGCGATATATGCCTAAAATTAGAAATTTATAGAAAACGGAAAAGATTTCTTTTAATGGTCGATAATTTTCAGATTTTTCGAAATTGACGAACTTTTCGATCTCCAAATTAACTATAGACATATGACGATGAAATTTCAGCCATGGAAATCCGGACAACGGCACAAACATTACAAGCAGCGAATTTGCCATATAACTTCAAGCTCAAATAACCAGCAAGGTAAAGCAGAATCAACGGTCAAAATAGTAAAACGACTGAAAGGAAAGCGTCGAAAGCAAAACAGATTTTTATAAGAATGTACTTCAATGTGCGTATCTGCGTACATTCCCTGAATAAGGAGAATGATGAGGACTTTTCCAATGACGGGTTCTATAATTATCTCTAATTCGAATAAATATAAAGATTGGCCGAGAGGCAACTGTTTTTTTTACACAAGGACAAATCCTATATTTCATATATTTGCAAAATTTATTATCCCATAATCCTGTAATTTTAATTTTTTGTAGTAGGAATTTTAGGTATCAAGTCATTCAATGCAGGTCTGAAACTAAAAGACAATTATATTTTTGCATCAGACCTGTGCCAATGAAATCAGATGAAACAAAAGTGTAATGTTGATACGCCATAAATATCAATAACCCAGAAACCCAGACCTGAAACTTGATTGCCAATTTTAAACACATCCGTCATCCACATAAAAAAGTGAACGTAAAATTACTCTAGAACGACCAATCAAATTGTCGTCATTTCTATAGTTTTTTCGACGTCCGTACTTATTGAGGTGCAGATTGAGATCCCAATTATTTATTTGATTCAGGAATGCTTAAAATAAAATTAAATGGAATCATGAAGAACTCCAATGAGCCATTATGCCACAGTCTCATATATCACGCAATAGACAATGGTATTTTTTTATCCGCCGTAAAATCGATATTTTTCGGCTTACTTGAACGAAAGTCGAAAGATTGGCTATATAATGACGTTGGCTCCAAGGAATACGACATAAAGCTAGTCATAATATTTAAATCTTAGATCATCGCAGTTAAACTTGAGGCTGAGCAAAAACTTCAACGAATAAAAATTAGAATTATCTTCTAAAAAATATGATCTCTCTCATTTTCCATTGATTTCCTAGTGGGACAGCTCTGCTAAACTGTTAAACCAATATGCTTAGCATTATACTTCTCTATATAAAAACATGATACAAATTTTAAGTATCTTTTTGTTTAAAAGCCAGCTTATCTTTGACTATCCGAGCCTACCTCCATTTACGAGTATATTCTTTATAAGCTATATGTTATGTAATCAATTTATCTATAAATCTATACATACATACTATATATATTAATGAACTAGATATATATATGAGTTTATTGAGCTGCCTGCTTCATCTATGTTACCTCGTCTGCACATGTATTTAATTCATATACACAAACACACATAAAACTGTTAAGCATAAACTAACCCCTCAACTGTACTTTCCTTGTACATATATGTTTAAAATACGCATTATGTACATGTATGCATATCTATGAACGCACACATGTTGAGGCAACAGCCACGTTAAACACTCGACTCTTCACCAGATGTTTCAGTTTAATATATATTTGACCTTTGAACCTATTGTTGTCTCTCTGCGCCCACCCACACATGTCGCAACCTCGCAACCTTAGTTGATCTTCAGAACGGTTCATCGTTTTTAAAGTATGTTATATACAATTATACATATATATCATATATTTAGTACAAACAATCCATAAATAACTCTAATCGCTTACCATTTTAAAAAGTTAGAATCCTTATCGAATATAAAAGAAAATCGAATAATCCTTGTGCAGAAAAAAACTCGCGCGACTTTACCGATTTTAATAGTTTTCCGTGTGTACGATCAACACTACTACACAAACGCAAATGTACACACACACATATACACGGCACAGCGCAAATAAACTGCGGGGCTGTAAAAGTACTTGAATATTTATATTGTCCGAAACAGAGAGTGCACACGCACACTCACACATACATACTCAATAAACCGAGCACACACGAACCATTTTATTCTTGGAACAGATTTTTTGTTTGCGGCTGCGTTGTAATTAGCATTTTCACACTTGTATATATATATATGTATATATAAAATCCATATAGCCACACGGTGAACAGACAAAACTCTGCGAGTTATACTATATAGAAAGACAAGCAGAGCCGTTTTATATTTTAAATACACTCCAAATTTCTCTCATGCCTTAAGATTGCGCTATTGTTATCAAGAGTGTGCGCTCATTGCCGCGCACTAAAAAAGGTAAACTCTTTGCGTGCGCGATAAGAAATTTTTAATGAAACTCGCCGAGTCGACTGACGACGGATTAATATAATATTGTCTATAATCGTATATATGCATAGAATTTTCACCTATACCAGCAAACTGTCGCAGCAGTATATTGTATATGTATATGTGTGTGCAGACACGTTCAAATGGATAGATTCGTACGTGCGCGATCGATTTTACGATTGATTTAATTGTGTTTCTCTGAAATAGAGCGATACACACACATGCGAATATGCATATGCACACACAAATGCAAATAACTCACACTCATAAAGAGAATAATCGCAACTATTATTTATTGGAAACACAATACGAAATCGAAAACACCGCTCGATAAAATACAACAACAATAACACCACTACCACGTAACGGTGCGCGAAGACGTGAAGAAGTATTCCTCGACCATCAGCAAGCACACGAAACCAACAACTGAGCGACTGCTGAGCGTGGTAAGCCGGGGGGGTTGAAGCAGCCGTAGCGCCGCGCAGAGCCCGTGTGAGTCCATGTAAGTGAGTGTGTTTGTGTTAGAGAGTGCTGTATTGCACACAAACGACTATTCACTATAAATGTATTCGTGTGTGTGTGTTCGTGAGTACGGGGTGAGACACACAATTTGTAATATAGCACATGTATATATAGAATTATTATATACATATTATACACGTACAACATTCTCTTTAGAGGACAGAAGAAGGGTGTCCCATGATGGTAGGGGTAGGGGTAGGGCCGTACGCTCAACTATAAAGGTGAACATGGTGCAATATTGTATGGTACGGCACGAAACGCTCGAGTAAATTCAGTCGCGGGAGCGCGGATGACGCAACCGCCAACGACCTCTGCACAGAGGCGCCTGCGCTCGACACGTCAACAACCTCCGCCACTATAATAACTGTATATGTACTATATAGTTATGTATCCTTCGGGGAGCACAATAGACAAAGAACCTTCTGCATATTTTGTTATTCACTATTCATCATATACACATATATAATATATATTTTATACTACAAAATTCTAATAATAGTCATCCCCTAAATGGCACACGGAGAAGAGAATACACACACACGTGCAATCAATATTATATCAGCATATAATTCAGGTTGAATTGGCAGAGGGCTCTCGGACAGTATCATACGATGAATTAAGGTACGGCACATTATGACCCTGTCGATTTTGTGTATATTGCGCAGATGGATGGCATTGCGGTGACACCTGAGCATAAGTTTTTATTTGTTGATTACTTTCACGCAATTTACGAAGAATTTCGGTGTTTATGCTTCGGTATAGTATGCAATATAATTACATAACTATACAGTAAACTCGGCCATTTGTGTTGAAAAATTTATGAATTTCATTAGTTTCTTATTGAAGTGAAAATGTCTGTAATACACAGGGGTGACGAGATAAATTCGGAAAGTATTGTTTAGAAAATAATACAAAAATCTTATATTTTTGCAGTTATATTTATACACAATTTGTTTAAATATTATCCAATATTTGTATTTAATTAAATCGCTATTTCCGTGTTCTGAGGATGGGCAAAAGTACATACTTTATAGGATTTACGATATTTGACAAACTTTGCGGCTTAAAGTATACTTCAGTCTGAGGAAAGAGGTTGTGTACCTTGATACCCCCTTTTCATTTATTTTCTTGCTGCCATTTTATTTTAGTTTTTTACAAAATTCCAATTGGAATTTTTATACGTTTTTTTTGTAGCCAAATCACGAAATTAATTCTTGGTAATACCGTTTTGGTTGTCACGGTTCGTCGTTTTGTCACATCCGTTTCAATTTATTTCTGTTGTTTGAATTACATGCTAGCATTTAAAAGTTTTATTTTCGTCCAAAAAATTTATTTTTACAAAACTCGTTTTATCCTTCTATCATTTTGTACCGTCTTCAGATTCAGATTATTTTAGTATAAAAGCTTGATGAATTTACAAAAAAATATTTTTATGAAAAATATTTCTCGTAAAACACAACAATCCATGAACACTGCAAAAATATTTGAAGAAAATATCAATGTTGTTGTTGAACTTTTGATATTTTCTTCGGATATTTTTGCAGTTTTTATAGGTTTTTTTGTTTGCTTTGATATCGATGTGTGTATCATATATTTTTTTAATTCTCGATATGTCTAAGTTTCGGAGACGTTGTTCGATCGATCCTAACCGTTTTATTTGTGGTGAATATACCTTAACACAGTATCGGATAACATTTACAGTGTATTTTTGAATTATGCACTATGCATTTTTGCATTTTCTATCAATTTTTGGGTTGCTTTTTTTGGTGAGCAATATTTTTGTTCAGTGTGATTTAAAAAAAAAAAAAATGTGTACCCATTTTTATCTAGTGCTGTAAAAATTAGATTTGATTTGTAATTTAAAACTTTATCATTTCAAACGTCAGAGGCGGAAAGAGTGAGATTTATGTTGTTTTTTTATAGAAAACTTATATTTCAGGGATACAAGAAAAGTTTTATGTTGGTACCAAATCTCGTAATTCCTAAAGTTTACTTTGGCCAATTATAGTTATAAATTAAGGTAAATAAATAAATGTACACGATAACAATTGTTTATTGCTCAATAAAATATATTATTTATCTTATAATAATTATAACTGCCAATACACATCCTCTATAAAAGAATTCGTTTTTTGGATATATAATATAATCCATATGTCGAACTATTTTAAGGTAGGGATTTAGGACTTTTTTAATTTAGTTTTCCAAAATTGCAATACACAGCAGTTAATTACCTAATAAATAATCAATACGATTTTTAAATCTATTATAGTTTATGGAAAAATCTCATGAGCAAACACAATATCTAAACGCCAACGCATACTATATGCACACAGCTGCTCATTGCTGCGAAACGAGAGCATGGCGCAATAATATACGACCGCAAATTATATAAAAAAATAAGCGATGCGTTAATTGCATCTGATTTGTCAGCAAAGATGCATCTGCAATATTTGCCGTATGCATACATAATCATATACAAAATGTACGCTCATACATACTATTTGCATTTGATATGCCTTGTGTGTATACGTAAGTGCGACCTCATCGCGGTCAGGGCTGCTGCAAAAACATGTGAGCTATACAACATGCTAAATAAATCGCTGCACACGCTCAGCGTGCGGTAAGTTTAAATCGCGTTTGTTCGCGCATTAGACAAAACCACATAACAAAAATGCATATGGCTGTTGTATGCGCATCACGATAATACGGTGCGATCCGTTGCGCATGTATAATTGCATTCGTTGCGTATATGCGTTGCGAGTACGTTCACCATATTCACATATATATAAATATAACTCTCATTGTTAACATAATTTATTAATATTATAGACAATTGTACGTCATATTATACGAAAGTATAATCGGCCCAATGCGACTGCAGTGTGTCATTTAAACAAAAGCGTACATGCGTGCGCAATGATTAAAATCTATAAGTCTATATACAACGTATATATTATTTATATTCGTGTAAGAGCACGCATACTTGCGATCGTAGTGAACGCATCATCGTGCAGCGACGCGACGTCCGTTGTTGTAGTTATATTAGCGAGTTAAGCGCGAATGCACACACACATACGAGTACAGCAAAGAGGCCGAGGTCGTAGAGCTTTTTTCGTGTGCGTGCGAATATTAAAACTTTTTGTTTGTTATCATATCGCGTACAAAAATGTTATTTTATGTGGATTTTAAAATACTTCTATGTACATATAATAGTTATTATTATATTGCTTTCATTTCATAAGTAAATATAAATAAAAAGAAAATAAACTCACTCTTTCAAAAAAAAATGTATTTAGAAGTACAGAGGTAAGCTTTACTAATAATTTGGCGATCTTAATTGTATAGCATTGGTGTCGGTTCCAATTTGATATCATATGTTTCACTAACTGAGAGATATTATTCAGAAAACAAATCGAACACACCTCGTTACCAAACTCTCCCAGTCAAAACATATTTTTAATTATTTTGTCTCGAAAACGAAAAGGTTTACTTCACCAGTCCGTGTTTCTAGAGAAAAAATTAAAATATTTATCGACATTGTTAATTTAGTGATAATGAATTCGGACAAATTCAATCTAAAAAATAAATGTATACACAAATCTTTATTTTAAATTTGTCTTTCACAAGTGAGAAATGGTCACCAGAAAGTGAGTAAGCTTGAAATTATTCTAAATAATTAAAAATCAAATAAATATATATAAAAAAATGCCTGTAAGAAAAAGCTCACATTAGATAAATTTGATTTACCAGCTAAAAAAATGGAGAGTTGAATCTGTACACGCACATATACATAAACGTTAAATGACGTGTGTCATAAGATTTTTCAATGTTGATAATCAAAAACTATTGTCAAAGCAAAAACAATATAGATAATATTAGAAAATTATCAGCTAATATATATATATTTTGTTTGTGAGAGGGAGACAAATCATACAATTTTAGCATGAGTACGAGTAAAAATCCTTAAATGGTTATTGGTTTTTGGTTAGTGGTTTTTATAATGTTAAATGTAATCATACATCAATTTTCATGTTCAAAATCTAACCTAATTTCCATAGCGCAAATTTGAATCCCTAAAACTAAAAGCAATATTCTCAAAAAAGGAGAAATTCTGATTTATACAAGGAAACTAAAATTATTAGTATTAACAAATTTTTGTTTATTAAGCTTTCAAATTTCAAAAGATTGTCAATTTATCTAATAAATTTTAGTTGTTTTTTAGTCTATATATTCAAAATATTTTTTATCTTTTCTTGACAATCGAATTATTGAAAGATAAAGATTATTTTCTACTTTGCATAAATACCGCCAAATATAGGGTTTTTTCTGAGTAATAGTTTTCTTAACAAACAAATATTAAAAAAATATTTTGAATATGTAGACTAAAAAACAACTAAAATTTATTAGATAAATAGACAAGTGAATTAAAATACTAAACATTAAAAATAGTCTTATCACTTTTTTTGTGAGTATTTATAGAAAATACCATTTTATCTACCCAATTAAAGATCACTGTCTTGAAACCACTTTAGCTACTGTGCTCTAACAATAACAACACATCGCCGATGGTTAGGAGTCTTAAATTGACTTGACGCGACTCTAACAACTTTGCAGGGTAAATGAGCATATTTTTGAGATATCTCTATGCACCGAGATCTATCTGCTATTTATATTCGGAACCGTGAATCATCAACGCCATCATACACTTATTGTTCTTTAAAGGGTGCGTGTGTATATGTTAATTGATGGCATTAATGTTCCATTATTCCAAATCAATAACCTATTTCAGAAATAGGCTATTAATAGAAAGAGGAACCTACTGATTTAAAGTACTACATTCGAAAAACGCTTCGGTCTGCCGGCCGGGGTTGAACCGGCGGCCTCTCATAAGCCAGACCAACGCGTTAACCCACTCGGCTATGGCTATGGTTATAAAACTATCAATATACAAAATTAAATCAAAAATCACCAATTAATTAATCGCTATAACAAATCCAATTAGTACACCAATTATTCTGTTGATCTTTTTAACAAATTCAGTAAGACTGCATACACACACAACATGATCGCGATAAAACTCTAGTATATGAGATTGAAGGTTGTGCACTTGAAAACGCACGTACGCTTGTATACTCGTATACGAGTATATATGTAGTTCTGCAAAATCATAACTTGGATTCTTATTTAAAAAATATATATATATATTCACAATTAGTATATAGCTTGCAGCAAGATACTTTAATTATATAGAGTTCAAAAAATCATGATCGAATATTTATCGTTAATATGTAAAATATAAGTGTTTAATCGATAACACTTTTAATCTTCATTATATGTTCTCGATCACGATCATCTTGAATTCGTCATGATCACATTTAGAATAATTAAAAGCAGCTTTAGCTATTTATTATCCACAATAGTATTTATATACAATCTACTTAAAAACTACAAGGAAAAACATGTTGTATTTATGTGTAATTCCTTTTTTAAATGTGTGTCTCTGACCTTCAGACGTCGTCGCACATAGATTCCATTCCGCAAAGACTGAATGCCAGAAACGTTTATATTACACACCAACTCTCTCATCTGCGGTGCAATTAATGCAAACATTTTGTTGT
>JANSTU010000408.1:0-19491 GCA_027564075.1 Bolitophila hybrida
GGGAAGGTGGTCGTGCGTTAGTTACTTACACAAGTACTTGTACTTGTGTACCAGGTAACTGGAGATGGAATGCTCATATTTCACCAAGACAATTCACAGAAAACGATGGTGAAATTAAACGATTTGAGATTAGAATTGCTGCCATCCTCCACATTCCCCAGATCTAGTCCATCTGAGTCCTGTTCACAGACCTCAAAATTATGCTCCATGGAAATAAGTTTTAGTCCAATGATGAGGTTATAGCCGCAACTGAGGCCTATTTTGAAGCTAATGATAAAACGTTTTTTAAGAAAGTTTCGATGCCTTTCTAGAGAGAAACGATGTATCGATGTGGCAGGGTGACTATGTTGAAAAATAAAGCGGAATTTTGCAAAAATAAAATGTTTTCAAAAGGTGTTGAAAATGGACCACATCTTACCACTTTTTTTTATTCGATTTCGAGAATCATCAACGCCAAAAAATGGAACCTACTATTTTTTTTGTATGTATATTCTAGGCAAACTTGGGATACTTCTCCGAAATTGCCAAAGCAAACCGATAAAATCTCCCTAACGTGTTCTGCTATATCATTTCTATTTGACCTTTAATCTATAGCCGGCCGGCTGACAAGTCTGCGCATATTGCGTCGTCTTCTAACGATGATGTTTTAAATCGCATAGCCGAAAAATGTAACTGCGCGCAATCTATTTTTAAATTCGATTACATGTAGAACTCAAGCATGCATTACAGAGAGAGAGACGCAGGAACGATTAGAATTTAGACAATTCGAGTCTGCGTGAGCTCGTATCGGCCAGTCTCGTTGAGACGACCACATATATTATTAATAGCGCATTCGCTCGATGGATTTTGAGTATAGTTCGACGCACTTTACGAATTTGAGCGGTGACCATCGCCATGATATTATTTAAGTATCTTATACACGCAGCTACAGCTGATTGACCTTGCTTAGGATACATTTGGGTGTGTTCCCATATTTGAAATAGATGTCCGGTCCAAAGTTCCAAACTTAATGATCACCAATACCTATAGTTATATACAAGCAAGGCTTGCAGTGTTGCAAACTTAGCCCATACACATTTAATCTGAGAAACATTCCGGCACCTCACGAATGTATCCGATCTTCGACGATGTGACACATCGCTTGCGTTCGGAACGCATACATTTGCAGTTAACACATTTTTTTGGGTTCGGCGAGCGTAACTCTTGGCAGCCGTTTGCATCTGGTCAGCTCAATTCGGTGCTCTCGGTTTGATCGTTTTGTGTCGTCTCTGTGTGCGCGGTATTTATTAAAGAAATAATTTTTTTTAATAATATATTCTGGAATACGTGCTTTCGTCGTTTGTTCATTTTTGCCTATACTCTAGACAATGCGTCTTAAAGTGTAAACCACAAGTTTTTCGCGATTGTCTGTGATCGTATGTGTGATTTTGGTGTTACTTAATTCAGTGCGTGAATGTACGATCTTCAAACGATATCTGCCTATCTCCCTCAAACGCAACGCAGTAAGGTAGTCCACAATTTTGCACACACACGATAATTCAAATGTAGTTTTTGAACTTTCCGTAAGTAGCCCCAGTGCTCGTCGTACACGTGATCCTTGATTTGTCTTTAATGTTGTCAATTGTCATGACTAATATTCAATGCTATACATCTTATCATTGATCCTGAGAAGGGAATGTTTTCTGGATGTTCGGATGAAGAACGTTGATCTTGATCGATATCCGCTTTGAGATAGTTTTTAAATGAAAATGAGTAATGTGTTATTGTGTACTGTGTAACCTCATTTATTTAACCCTTGATGTTAATAAAGACCTACAAATTATTCACTCAATGTACAAAAGAAACAATTTTATTATTCTACATATGTGTGTGCGTAGACTTTTTGCATAAACAAATGTAAGATTTCTTCTTATTTTTTTTTTAAACTGCTGCCACGATAAAAATTATAATTTATTATTGTTTATGTTATTGAAAATTTCCAAGTATTGCAATATACATTGTGTGCATGTATATGTGTTGATTTGTTTATACGAATCGGAGAGGCGCGCTTTGTAGAGCGATAACGAACAAAGAGTCGTGTGTCTATACTCTTTACAATGTAATTTTATTGTCATTGCGTCAACTGAGTTTATGAGAATTGAGGGCTGGCCTCTGTTTCTTGGATCTTTATGATTTTTAAATTCTACAGTGTTTCTTATCTGTTTGACTATAGTTTTGTCTTTAGAGGAGGTTTAGTCTGTTTACTATTTCGATAAAGTTTTTTTAAAGGAGTTTTTTTTTGTATTTTACTTGTAGTGGTGTTTTGCTAGAGCAGAAAGTGTATTTAAGCTATATGAACACTTGTTTCCCGATAATTAAAAAAAATAAGCAAAGTACAGTGTATTTGTTAAGGATATTTTTTTAAATTTATGATTTAGATTAAGTATGAAGGTTTTAAAACCCGATTCATACACACAAATATTTTTTATTTGTTATAAAGACAAGTAAGATTAAATACATTATAATAATATAAATAAAAATATATTTAGTTGATCCAAAAATTGCAATCAAAAATGTTTCCATACATAGCTGATACGAGATTTTTTTTTATGTTAATCATAAAGGTTTTGTTGGAATTGGCCAACTTTATTTTTATGTTAAAATTTTTAGAAATGTTGACGCTTTTACAATATTTAAGCGAGTGACTAGATTCCGGTTTAAAACTTTCAAGAAATATTTCCGACTATCTGTTCCAAACCAGCACCACTTTCAATTATTTATTTTAAAATAAAAAATGTTTTGCATTACTCTTGTTTAGTTGTCATATCGATTGTCTATCATAATAACGACTATCATCTTGTTCCTAATTTTTATTTGTTTCGAATTCTTTCCATGGCTGCATTGCCTTTGCGGTATATTTCCATTGATTGCCATTATTTTAGCTGGGAATGAAGTGATACAGTTGAATATTATATAATTATACCTCTGTAAATTGTTCCAAGCTGCGTATATATATATTATAACAGGAGGCAAAATACGGAATACAAAATATTAAAATAAGCGAGCATATGACATAGAATCATGAATTAAGTCGATTGTCGAATCGAGTTACGCCCGTTCAAAAAAGGTCCTAATTTAATAACTCAACTAAACATCACACCAATTTAATTATTTCTCTTTTATCTCTCCCTATTTCACCATTACCACTACTACCTTCTTTTCAATTTCTCTATCTCATCCTTCTATTCCTCCCTCTTCTTCCTTCTTTTCCTTTTTCTATCCCTCCTTCCCTCGCTGTATTGAAAAAGGTATGAAATTCACACCTAAATATGACAACAAAGAATGAAAATGTACTGAATTTCAGATCTAAAAGGTGTGAAATTCAATTCAATTCAAATTCGAACCAGCGCTTGTCGGATCCAAAAGCGAAGAGCGTACCACTCTGAGCCAAATCTGTAATATACTATTCAAACATTGATGCACAAAAAAATGGTATTTGATAAAAGTCAGAAAGACGTATTTTTAAGACAGATTATTGTAATTATATGAAATTCATCACTGAAAAAAGATGAATTAAATAAGAATAATTTGACTTTACTTTATCCTTTTTAAAAAGATAAAAATCATCTCTAATGTATTTGGTCATTTTTAAGAGTGCAACCTTCAGCTGCTGATTGTGCGGCGGCATTCCAGGCAAATCCAATGAATTCAGGAATTCAACTGGATAATTGACGACTTCCTCTGAATCGGTGACGCTATCGATCGACTTGTACGAATGCAGTTGGCGAACGATTTGATTCTGAATGTCGATGTTAAGATCTATTTCTCCTTGTTTTTTCGCTGCCAGAATTGCTCGGTGGCCCAAAAAAACGTGATCCTTGTGATTTACGACAACATTCTAGTTTGTCGTGGTTTACTGACAAATCAGGTGGGACAGAAATTGAGCATGTTGTATCGTCAACCGACATGACTTTCGCCCATTTCGAGCAATAGATTTGAAAATAATTGCGCATTTTCGTCAAAAAATTCAATATGTTGACTTGCCACATATTTGATGACTTCAGACAAGCGTTTAGTAGATAAGCCGGTTTTGATTTCTGGATGACTGACAGTGTTTGCCGAAAATGGCCAAACAGGACCAATGTGTTTCCTAAGATGCGCTCTGAATAGTTCCACAGATCTTTAAAAATACGATCGCGTGCCTCGAATGCACGTTTGTGAGCCATCGTACATTCATCCCAGAGGATGAGCTTGGAACTTTTGCCATGGCCGATCGTAATGAAATATTGGTCGTCGGTACATCGATCGTTTGAGCAAATCGATGCAAAAGCAATGAGATCAGCAAAGTTTTGCCAGTGCCGCCAAGTGCCCTTTTATACAAACCTCGTCCTGACAATTACGAACAAAATAAACAAAAATAGTCAAATCGGTGCAGCCAATTTTGCGTGATGAAGCTTCATACAGATTTCGTTTGTATTGTTTAACAATAATCAGTTATGATTTACTAAATAATATACATTAGAAATATACAATATAAATACTAATCTAAAAACCCATTAAACAGAAATCCTACAGTACTTAAAGTATGTAGTGCACAATACCCACAACACTTAAAATAACTTTACATAAAAATACAAACCCCACAATTCGTTAAACCCATAAAACTAAAATCTAACACAAAAACCAGATTAAGTTCAGAGAATTCCCATAAAACACAAATCCATATTTAAAAAACATACACAAAAACATAGAATAAGGTGCAAATCATATGAAAACACTAAAACCATTTGTGTATTTTATTTTATGTGTTTTAAGAGCTATGTTGTTGCGTCGGGGTATATGCCGGTATCTGAATTGGACATACAAACGTTTGTTCTTTTAGATAATTACTACAGGTTTGGCATATATGGTAAGGTCTGGGAATTCAGAATAGAATGAAGGAAAATTTCATTGTGTTCACTGAACCCTCTTTTAGCGGGTTAAGCTTACTGTCAGTCGATATGAGCTATCTGAGTTATCTGTGACTTTTTGGACTCATTGTGATGTAACACTGAAAGCAAATATCAAATTCTCACCTGAGCCAACTGTGAAAACGAGTACTGGAGACTTTTATAACAGCGTTAATGATTTGTTTTTGACAGGGATGCAAATCTTTAGAAAACGACGTGGATTCGAACAGTCGAACGAGAGCTGGCAGAAGCTCAAACGAACTGGACGGCGATAAAAGCTTTCTCCGCCAACCACGTCCAGTTCCACAACTTTGTTGCTGATGCCCTATGTCCCGAACAGGGATCAAAGGAATTTATATAATTAGTTATATAGTAAAAAGTGCAAGTCCATGTACCCACATTTGTCAGTTTCGACAATGTAGTTATAAGCAAGTTAAAAGTGGCGACTCAGTGAGAGATTTAACTCACAATTGAATGAGTGGGTGTCCGGTTGAATCCATTACATATAAAACTTACCTTTTAAACTCAATTTTAATTAAACCAGTCATACTACTTCCCTTATCGAATTATAAAAAATCAAAAGCATACGATTGAGTTTCGGATTTAATATTATATTGGTAAAATAAAGTCTAGAATTATGTGAATTTGCATTTAGTGGTTTTTGTCGAAGGTTCGCGACTGACAACATTGATTCTTTGAATCGAAAGTATAGTCGATTGTCCGAAAACAACTGTTTGTTATCGTACTCATCAATTGAATATTTCATAAATCTACATGCTTACAAAATTTAATTAACTTCACATGTTGTTGTAATTTAATCATTAAAATAAAATAAATAAATGGCGTAAATTAGTCATACAAGTAATTATTTATGTTACTATTATTAATCTTTTTATTTTCCTTTTAAGTCGCGCTCAAATGCATTTTTGTTCATCATCCACCCACACCAACAACACACGATTCTCGCGTGGTGCACGTTCGTTTTCACATACATACCCACATCGCACAACAGAAATACACGTCTAAATATATGACAAACTCAAAAATCTCGAGCTTGCGCGCTTAAAGCGTTTAAAAATAAACCGGAATCAGCGTGCGTAATGTTTTCCAATGATTTTTTTTGTCTTACTTTCCATAGCCCAGAATATAATGCTCTCTGTTTATGTGTTTGTGAAACTCTACGTATAAACATAGAAATCAAATCAATTTGTTGGTAGGTTATTTCATAATAAAATATACGAAATAGTTTTTTATGTTTTTTTATAAGCTAATTCTCGACCTAACCCAACTTCTGGGGTTTCCTAAGACTTGCGCATACATGTGCTTTTCCGCACTGCATCATAAACCCGCTATTTTAAAATGCAAACAAATAAAATATATATATATGTATACACATTTCTGGCACTAACTCGATTCGTATGAATGAATTGCTGTGTTTACAGTAAATAATTCACATTCAACGACCATAACAACTACCGAATTTAATGCCGTGAAATAGTTTAACTATTTTTAATATGATTAATTGCGACTGTGTCAGTCGGACAATCTTGCCACAATTCAAATGTTATTAGCTGGCTATATCATTTTTATCAAACACGTACAAACACACACACACATACGCACTGACACAGTTCATTGTACCAACGGTTTTTTTTACATTCCAATTATATTACTGATATTATACAGTTACATATGATATTGCATTGTTTATTTATTTTTTTAAAAAAATTATTTATTTTTAGACATGGTTCGCGCAGAAGAAGGTAGCATTGTTTGCATTGTGAAAAACACAATTCCTGATGCCGACACCAAGAAAATAAGTCTAGTTGTGCGTCCATCCTACTCGGTTGGCCTACTGTTCAACGATATCAAAACACATATGAGCGTGGAAAATTTCGATTTGCATTTGCAGCCCGCTGGTCAAACGGAAAAAGTAAGTACATTTTATTAAAAACGTTGTACGTTATTTGTTTTAATGTGCTCCTATTTATCCGAGTTCCATTTGAGTATTAGACACCGGCAGCAGAAAAGTCCTGTGCCCATATTCTAATTCAAATTTCAAATTTCTCATTACGATTACGCGTTCATAAGTTACAGTGATCATCTTCCGTGTTTTTTACGTAAAGAAAAAAAATGCAAGACCGAAGCAAAGCTGGATTAATATTACCCAGACTCTACAGTCTGCACCGATTCTTAATTACTCTTAAGTGGTTTACTAACTGACCATGTAGACCATGTAGAATGTTGTCAAAACACAAGAAAACATCCATAAAAAGCTAAGGCTGCAGGCATCACAACGGAAGGCGTAAGCAAAACCTTACACACTTTTTTTGGATAGCTCTGCGCGATGGGTGAGAAATCTTGTTATAATTTATCAGCAGAATTTGGCATTGTTTACGCAAAATCAAATCCAAATGGTGTCAAAACAATTGGTTCCTCCGGGTAAAAGTGTTCCGAAATTGAAAAACATAACAATGCTCAGTCAAGGTTATGGCATATGTATATTGTGAAGCTCAAACTGAGGCTTATTTAAAGACATTCTGAACGAATACTAATAAAATGTAAGAAAATCACTGAAATCGCTGTATCGACCTAACAGCAGAGTATGTTTAAAATTATCAAATAAAAATCAAAAGTCACTTAAAATTTGAATTATAATATGAGCGCTTGTGTATGTTTGTTTAATGCCTGGGACTGAACATATTTTATATTTTTCCTCAGTTTATCAGAATTTGTGGTTACTATCCTAATACTCCTATCCATTAAAATAATGTTTTTAAATTTCGTTTGTTTTTCTTAAGTTCTAAAAACAACTCGTCACGAGACACTTTAAACTTTAAATGGGATGTTGTAATGTAATGGGTTCGTTGTACATTGTCCAGGTTGCGTGACGAAGTAGAGAGTGTCCTATCCGGAGCCTGGTCATCACTGAAGGGTCTTGTCGGTTCTGAGGATACTGCCATTGTTTCGTCGTGTGATTTATTTCTCGGATTTTGTTTAAAATGTTCTTTTAGGTCTGAGAATATTAGATGGAGTCGTTTTGTTTGAAGCTAATTGGTCAGCTCTTTCATTTCCGATGAGGTTTACGTGGGCGGGAGTCGAGCAGTAATTTATTCTTTTCTGGAGGTTTTGTATTCTTTGAATAAAACTAAATTTGGTATATACTCTCAATGTCGCTTTTTGAGTCTGTGAAGATTACAAATTTGGTGTCTGAGAGTGTTGGGGCTTCTTCGAGTGCCATAATAATGGCAAAAACTTCTGCCGCAAAGATAGAGCATACATTTGGCAGTTTGTATTTGTGCTCATATTCGAACATTTTCCATAAAGCTCTCTAGGGCTGTGGAATTCTTATTTTGAGCTGAAATGCTCTTATCTATTAGACTTGCTGTATTTTCGCTAGATTTCATTGGAAGCGCATATCTGTGGTAATACTAATGGCATCGGGTCATATTATGTCTTGTTTGAAAGTTGTTTTCACGTTCTACTCATTTCTTGACATTGTTTTTGGTTAAGTCAGCATCGAGTTATTGCGTAGCAAAATGGAGCAAAATAAAGAGAAAATTCAGCATATTTAACAGTTTTACTACGATAAAGGTAAAAATGCAAGTAAGATGCTCCTCGCTCATGGAAATCGTCGCAGTAGACCAGCATGTAAGTATACTCAAGCCATCGTCCAGGAACGGAACATCGACCATAAATCAGTTTGGAACCATTTGCATAAGCTTGGTAGGACCAAAAAACATGATATGAGGGTGCCACACGATTTAACGCAAAAAACCCTTTTTGACCGAATTTATGTCTGCGATTCGCTACTGAATCGTTACGAAACCGACCCATTTTTTGGTGACTGGTTATGTAAAATTGGTTACATTGGTTACGATCATGGTCATGGTTCTGCGGTGTGCTTGGTGGGATTGGAAGGGAGTCATTTACTATGAGGCGATCAACTCGACCGTTTGAAGCATGTGATCGACCAGAAGCGGCCAGAATTGGCCAATAGGAAGGGTGTTGTGTTCCAACGCTAGGTCACATACGTCTTTGCAGACCAGCCAGAAGCTCCAGGAGCTCGGATGGGAAGTCCTATCGCACTCACCGTATGATCCGGACTTGGCACCAAGTGATTTCCATCTTTTCCGGTCAATGCAAAACGCTCTTGGCAATAGTAAGCTGTCCTCAAGAGAGGCTTGTAAAAAATGGTTGATTGAGTTTTTTTTGACAATAGGGACAAGAATTTCTATAATTGTGGAATTATGAAATTACCGTCAAAATAGGCAGAAGTTATCCGTCTAAATGACGGTGCATATTTGGTTTAAATCGGATGATTATAACTATATTGAATAAATCTTTAAAAATAATCTTAACATACCGCAAGGATTTTTCCCCAACCTATTATTATAAATTACCCTTGGTAACATCCACGGTGGGAAACTGTGGAATCCAACCTGTTCGCATGGGTGAAGACCTTATCCGAATGATTCGGCTATTTTTCTGGCAAGTACAATGAATGGTAGTGTAGATCTGGGGTTCTGAAATTTGTGCATATATTGCAGTTTATGAGTAATCCGTAGGGTTGGTGGCTGGTAATTTTGATGGCATGCCGCAGAGATTTATGCTCTTCTGCGGAATGTGAAGAATATGGCTGGTGTCTTTGTACTATCTTCCATTTGAAAATTAACTATTGATATTTAGGAGTATCGTTCGTCCTATGATTATCCATTGTTACCCTATATGGAGAAACCATGGCACAAAGTCAGTTCCTCAAACTCCAAACAGAGCAAAACCGTACACTTAAAAGGATGCATGAAGTACCACCCTGGTGTAAAACCCCAACCTTGAACATGCGAACTAACACCGAACCCTTTCAGAAGTACATAGAAGAGACTAATTATACCTCGTTTCGATGAAAGGACTTCTAACTCATTTGTAAAGTACTACAATAAACTCTATGCTCATTAGGCCGCATTGTGATTGTCTTATTTATTTTCTTTTTTATAAAATGAGAACCAAACAAAATAAATGTCTTTTTTAAAATAAAATCTAAAAAACACAATTTAACCCAAAAAAAAAATGTATTCTATACAGATAATGATAAATGCTGACGATAACAGAACATGCGGTGAGGTCGGTTTTGTATTCAATACAAAGGAACGAAATATACTTACCGTCGAGTCTTCCGCTTCTGATACAACGCCATCGTCAAGCCGCCGTCAAGCTCTTACCATCGATATGAAAATGCCATCAACGTTGCGTAGCTCGCCGAACTCAGATGACATTGCATTGGGAGCATCGGCTAGTCCCACTGAACCGGCTACCGTACCAAACTATCCACAACTCACCTACTACGAAGACACTCAGCCAGACACTCGAACTAAATTCTACTCATGTAAGTTTTTATTTAATTTTTTTTTTTCTAATCTTGTTTATTTATTCTAAATATATTTTTTTAATATAGCTCCACGTACTACCTACAATTATGTGGGTTTGGTAAACCAGGCGATGACCTGCTATTTGAACAGTCTTCTGCAGGCCTTATTTATGACGCCTGAGTTTCGTAATGCCATGTACACATGGGAATTTGATGGTGGCGAAGAGTCAAAATCAATTCCGTATCAATTGCAGAAGTTGTTTCTGAATTTGCAGGTAACTTATTTTCACCTTCGGAAATCATCAATATAAATATTAATTGATTTTTTTTCTCTGAATGATAGACTTCCTCAAAAGTTGCCGTCGAAACGACCGACCTAACACGAAGCTTTGGCTGGGACTCATCGCAGGCCTGGCAACAGCATGACATTCAGGAACTGTGTCGCCTTCTATTCGATGCACTTGAACAGAAATTCAAGGACACCAATCAGGCTGATTTAATCAGTCGATTGCACGAAGGGAAAATGATTGACTATGTCAAGTGTTTGGAGTGCAGTATTGAGAAATCACGAGAGGACACTTTTCTTGATATCCCCTTGCCGGTACGTCCGTTCGGCAGTAATATCTCATATTCTAGTGTAGAGGAGGCACTGCGTGCATTTGTACAGCCCGAAACACTAGACGGCAACAATCAGTATTTCTGTGAGAAATGCAACAAGAAATGTGATGCTCACAAGGGTCTCAAGTTTACAAAGTTTCCGTATGTGCTGACGTTACACTTGAAACGCTTCGATTTTGACTATCAGACATCGCATCGCATTAAATTGAATGACAAGTAAGTTATTATAGAAACTGTCTTATTAGAAATAATTTAAATAATTTTTTTTCTTGACAGAGTAACGTTCCCACAGATACTGAATCTGAATAGTTTTGTCAAGGAAACCGATCTAAATGGATTTGTACAGCAAACGAGTAGCAATACCTCAAACGGACATGGTTCCGCATCATCGGAGCACGGTAGCATCGAGAGTGCCATCAAATGTGATGACTGCAGTACCACCGATTCTGGTTCAGCACTAGAAGAGGATGGCAGCACTGTTAGCGGTGCTAATGGTAATGGAACGAACAACAATGATGTTGATCTTCAGGAAGACGATGAAGGTATCGATATGAGCAGTAGTACATTGGACACAAAGAATACGACACCGAATGAGAGTGGTCCGTATATGTATGAATTGTTTGCCATTATGATACATTCGGGCAGTGCATCTGGTGGTCATTACTATGCGTACATTAAGGACTTTGAGAACGGTGAATGGTTCTGCTTTAACGATCAGTCTGTGACATCGGTAAATAGTAATTTGAACATATTTAGAGTTAAATTGTAAATATTTTCTTGTAATAGGCCAGTCAGGAAGACATTGAGAAATCATTCGGTGGTGGTTCGTCTCGATCATACTATTCGGGAGCGTACACCTCTAGCACAAATGCCTACATGTTGATGTACCGACAAATGGATTCACTACGAAATGTAGCTGCAATTAAGGTTGACGATTATCCAGAGCATATTAAGGTACATTAAAACTTGTTTCCGAACTTTTAATTAATTATTTTATTTATATTCAGCTTCTCTTGAAAAACATCAAAGCTAAAGAGGAAAACGATCGTCTGAATAAAGCACGTGAACATCAAATGGCCAAGATTCGATTCTATTTCTTTAATCCAAAGCAACAGCAAATGATGGATGCTCCAATTTACCTAGCACTTGATTCTACGCTTGAGGAAGCACTCGAGGATGCATACAGTCGCCATAAGGTTGATCAATTTGCACCGATTGAACGGTGTCGTCTGGTCGCATACAATAATAGTCGTGAGAATGTTATTATGAGCTATGAGGGTCAGGAAAAGGAGCAAATTGATAAGCTTACAATGTCATATGAACCATTGGAGATGCTTTTGGAAGTTCGTGAGGAGAATGCTGAATTTGAGCCAGTTCTACCCGGTGGTGTTATGACAAAGGTGTATACCGTTGATATGGATACCGGTGATGTGGACGGACCGACGATGGTACGTGGTATGGCCGAAGGTACTGTTGGCGAGTACAAACAGTTGCTGGCCAAAAAGCTCGGTCTAAATGTCAATGATATGGAGCTGGCACTGCACAAGTTCAGTAATATTGTCAGTCTGCTCAACTGTGATAGAAATACCTTGAATGCTGAAGATGTAAGAGGATATTTTTTTGGAAATTTGTTAATGGACGATTTGAGAGTATTTCATTTTTCAGATTCAAAGCAAGAGCAAGATATTTGTCAAGACAAGCGGATCGGATAGTGATAGCGCAAAGTTTACTAAAATCGTTGATCGATTTGAGCATATTATTACGTTGTTCTTTGTGCTTCCAAACACCGATAAAGGTAGTCAAAATCAGCAAAAAAAATGTAAACCTATCTAACTTCCTTCTTTTTCTACTAGATACGCTTGAGAAAATGTCTATTCCCTCACTGGATGACGACGAGATGTCCGTTAGTGAGTCACCAACCCGACCGATGTCTATCTCACCCAAACACATGGAGTCTACGGACGTTGTTGATGCCGTTATGACGATGGCACCACAAGTACCATTACACTCTCACAACAGCATCGATGCATACCGAAATAGTCCAAATGTCATGACACTTCCCGTTACCGAACTGGAAATTCACAGCGAGGACAGTAGTCTTAGCGATGGTGATCGAACACTGGTCGAGTCAGCACCGGACATTGCCGATATGGCGGACATTTCAAGTACAAATAATTCGCCTGCCTATTCGGACACACAGATGTCCAGTCCTGAAGATCATCATGGTCGTATTACAGATGATTTTGATGATGGTATTGATGAACGGGACACGCTGGACGTATCGTCACGTACGAAACAGTACTATTTTAAGGCAACACACTTTGAGGAACCGTCCAAGGACGAAGCTAGTCCAGAACCACAGAAAATGCTTAAAGTACTCGTGGACACCGGTATGATTGTCGGTAATTTGAAACGATCACTTGAACCTTACGTAAAAGTGCCGAAAGAGTTCTTTAAGATCTTCCGCATTTCATTGGTACACACCGAAACGGAATGTACACGCCTGTCGGAAGGTTTGACTGATTTCAAGTAAGTAGTTTTTTAAGAATAAATATAATTATAAAAAATACTAACCGTTTTTGTGGTTTTGTTTATTAACAGAGACGGTGAAAGACTTGTCATCGAATTGGGACGTGCTCTGCGCAAGGGTGAGTTTAAGTGTAAAATCTACTTTTTGAAGTTGTCCGAGGTTACGGACGAACTGGACAAGTTACCATTTATGTGCGATTGGATTCTACGAAACGATGCTAATGTTGGACAGACAAAACGTGAGGTTATTGCACATTTGGCAACAATTGATCCGAAATGGAATTTCCAGTTTGAAAAGTGTCGATTGCGCAAGAAGAATGGATCAAGTCCATCGGAAGTGTACTTGGACGATAAGAAGTTTGGTGATGATTATAGATTGTCGGAGAATTTTGAGGTGAGTATTTAAATTTTTATTCATGATTTTAGTTTACATTTTTTTTGTGTGTCTGTAGGTAATTTTACAAGAACTGGAACATCCATCTCAGCTGTATACAGACATTGATGACAAGTGCTTGTTTGTGCGTCGGTGGAGACCGTCTACTATGACACTGGATCCTTTGGAGGAGATTATAGTAACCGGTAATATATTACGAAGTCTTGAACGTATTTTTAAATTTAAATATTTTATGTCTACTGTTACAGAACAAAGTGAACTAAAACAACTCATCTCGGGAGTGTCGGGCATTCCAGTGGAGCGTATTGAATATGCTAAGGTAAATAGATATTTTAAATTTAAATAATGCAATGCATATTATTTATAGACATCAAAAATGAGATGCCATGAATGATGCCAAACCGAGAACAGTTCCTTTTTATTTGATAGTCATGTCCTCGAAATGCTATGTTATTTTAAATCTGAAAGTTTTAATAGTTCTTTGTAAGAAAAGTCTCTTCCACGCATAAATTCATTTTATGTGATATTATTGACAATACACAACTGCCAAGAAACTTTCGAGGAGAACTACAAATTAAGTGATGACTATTCGAACTTAGGCTGGATAGGAAAATCTGCAATCGAACACTGTCTGGATGGTAGTAAAGCATTTGCAAAAGGCGCCGCAAACAGCCATACAAGTTTGTATACTAAGCAGAATTACAGTACACTTTAATCAGCTGGCATATCGTATTTGTTAGCCAATTAAAAGACGACAGGGGAAGAAATGTAAACCGACCGACTGATCCAGCGTTAAAATATGGAACTCTATCGTATAAAAAATAGATCACAAGCCTAATTTTCTACACGATGCAGCCAAGGATATCAGCGACAATACAGATGGAAATAAATATTTGATCAAGTGCATAACTAAACCATTGCAACGCAGACAATATCAAAATGGAATTATTCTAAGCGAACCCCCCCTCAATTTTATATCTAAAGAGGTATTTGTCTTCTACTTAAGATCCTGAAAAAATCCGTGCTAGATGCATCGTTTTGTTAATATAAGTGAAACGGAAACGAGAGGCTCCGATGCAACAGAGGGTTTGGGCTCTATCGTACAACAAGATAGATCAAAAGCCGCATTTCCTACAAGAGATATCCAGTTTAGAATGCCGCCAACGGTAATCCATTCTCAATGGATACTGAACAGATCGAGAGATCACTTTGAATGATTTCTCAATAACGAGAATAAATCATCTTAAGCTGCTCGACAAAAAAAATGGGAAAGGCTTGAAGTTCATAAATACAAAATTTTCAGATTTTTTTATTTAAATCTCTTAAATTAAAATCTCTCAAATATTCCACAAATATAATGGCGAATATCAATATCCACAAAATCAGTCATGCTACTTGGATTATTTTGGATACTATTCGCAGAACTATAAGACATTCCCAAGTATGGTTTTCCTTAAACCATATTCTAAAAGGTGTCATAGTTACTGTGTACTATGGGTTGTTTTCATAAAGCCTTATTTAAATAGGTGCCTGTCACAGGGTACTATTTGTCATCCCTTTTCCGTCATTCGAAAGAGTTATTTGCCTAGAGCCAGTTGTCAGTATGTTTATGGGTTATGGGTTATATTATATATCTTAGGTTCAAATTAAAAACTATTCTCAAAAAAATGTACAAATCGTGACTTATTAGCTTTTTTTCAGTTTAAATCGAGGCGATTTTTAACCTTTCCAAGCTTTTTATATCAACAAAGAGCGACAATAGTCGAATCGCTTTGCCTCGAAAAATAGCTTTCAAAAAAATTTTTGTGATTTGGTTGTAAAAACACAACACTCGAAAAGGACTTGGGCTACATCTCTGCAATCCTACAACTGTTTACTGACGGCAACAAAAATGAACGAATCAGTACTGGTACCATAACCGTTAATACACAAATCCTTACTCCTTTGAAAAATGGCAGTATAAAAGTCACTTAACAGGAAGTGGCTCTACAATCTTCACCGATGGATCCAGAATGGACAGCCAATCAGGTGCTGGAATCTTTTCAAGTAGAGAAAATATAAAGCTTCAAATACCACTTGGAAACTTATTATTATTTCAAGCATCTTTCTTGAATAACAAATAACAAACAAAACTTTACGTTTTTTCTGACAGTCAAGCAGCACTGAAAGCTATTGACACACTCTTAGATTTGTGTATATAAAGTAACGTTATAAGTAGGAACGGACGCACGCAGGTCACAGTTCGGACGCATTGTGCTCTTGACACACTAAACAAGATCGATAAAAGAAGTCCACATTCCAGTCCACACTTGATCTTTTAGTCCTACACAATGCAGTAGAGCTCTCCGTGATCCCGGCCATTAAGACTTTTTGGGAAACGAAATTGCCGATGAACTGGTACGCAATTTGCCCGAAACTCTAATCGCGAATCTCCCGTTCTTACAGAGAACTACCATACAGACACACATGAATAAACTTCATACACTGAAATGGGTGTTACTTGATACGTGTAGACAAGCTAAATCTATGTTTAGTAAACCTAACAAAAGTGACTCTATTTTCTTAATTAAGCTTAAAAGATTGGTATGATTGGTAGGTAGGTAGGTCATTGTTTTATAAACCACTTCCACAAAATCCGAGCTATAGAGTCGCCATTATTAAGAGGTTGTAACATGGAAAACGAAACACTGGAACACTTTCTCTTCAAAGCTCCAGAGGAACAGAACTGTGCATCTAGGCACACCAGTAACTACAATCGATGTCATCAAAGAATCAAGTCTCAAGAGCACAACAGCCTTCGTTGAGAGCACAAACTGGTTTTCGGAAGAAAATTACGGACCTTTAATAAAATCTTTACAAAACTGGAAAAAAATCTAGAAAATTAAAAAAAATATCGAAACAAAGGCCACAACCAGTTATACGTACAGCTTTTAATTGTATGTCGTCGCGATGATGGAAAGGGTTCCGAATCACAACACTCATTGAAGCCAATACTAATGGCCCAAACACCGTTCAACAGTAGATTGGGTCGATTTTTTAAATTCGAATTTTCGTTTACGTGTATATTCTATTTTTTTCAAGTGTAATGTGGAGGCAAATAACATCGCAAAAGAAAAAACGTTTATTATTTATTTGTTTATTTTTATTATTTATTTTTTTTTCTTTACGTGTATATAAAAAACCTCTTTTATTGTTACACAGATGGGCGGTTCGGTACTGAAAAACAATATCTCCCGATTGAAAATACACAACACTCTGAACTGGAACTCGGACATTAGCAAAGGTTTAGATATTCCACTCGCAATGGCTCGCAGTGGAGACCTCTATTTCTACAAGTACGTAAAATAACAATTCTATGGCACATTTGACAGGCCTTTTTTATTAAAACTCTATTTATTTTTGTTATCAGGGACAAAGATGAGGTACTGAAAGAGCTCACATCTGAAGAACGACGTGAAATGACCAACAAGGATAACCTAACGATGGGCTCGAGATACAGTTCACCGCGTCGCGAGCGTGGTCTCAAGATCTACATTGATTCGTCACCCCAAAAACACGATGACTGAACCACACCGAAAAGGTCACGTTTCGCGTGGCCATCCAATTCACAATATTTATACAATGCGTAAAACAAGGATGAGACTGTGTAAAAAAATATTATAGGCAACATCAAAACAAGAAAAAACAAAACAAAACAAAACTCGTAATATTTATATATATATACATATATATTTATTCTATTCAACAGTAATTTAAACATTTTCATTGTTTGCGTTTGTGTTTATCTCTCAATATTTTATGTTTAATTAAATTGTCTGACTTTACTCGGGGCATCGATAACAATCTATTTAACGTATCCGAACATTTGTTTTTTTTTATATAATTAACGCGTCTAACATCGAATTTACACACTCTTTTAATCTGGAGAATACATTTTTTTTCCTGTAAATACTTTAACATTTATTTATATAATTTATGTCTTCGATTTCATTAGTAGTGGAAAAGATATTATTTTTTTCTTATTCTTTTGGATAACTATCTGCATAGTAAAATTCAATTTAGTTTTGATTAGTTTTTTTTTTTTTGGCAAGGCTCGTTGAATATACATTATAAATATATATATATATATATTAAACAAATGGTTTTGCATTTAAGAGAGAGAGAAATAAAGAAAGAAAGTTTTACGTTAGTTTCTATACATATCTAAGTACTAATCATTTTTTTGATTATTTTTTATTTTTGTTATTGTTGAATACGTTTTGCTTCCGTTCGCAAATTGTTGCGAACAATTTACCTACTAATTTCTGGGCACTGCGCTCTCGTGTGCCGAACAAATACAGTACACAATTAGATCAGCTAGCTGAGTACTGATAATCGTTTTGTTTAGTTTGTATCCTGGGAGCTAAATACTGATCATTTTCATTTATTATGTACATAAGCATTATTATCGTAACAGATCAATATTATGTTTAAGCTAAGTTTTTTTTTTTGTTAACACTGCTATCATTTGAAATATATACAATACAAAACATGAGGAGTTGTTTTTTTATTGGTGGTAGATGATATTTTGACAAAAAAAATTCAGTAAACTAAAGGTAGTTTTTGATTTTTAAACAGTGTAGTTAAAAACTATAATTTTTAAAAAATTAAAAAGATTTTTCATAAATTCCAATGATTTTATTTGTAACAGTGTATATTATAACGATAACCGAAAAGAAGAAAAATTGCGTTGACTTAAAGCTTCGAAGGAGCTAAAAAAACATATTGAAAGAACATTTGGACTTACGATCTTTGGCACCACCCCTTAAGGGAGCCATTGACATAAAATATCAACATTTTATTGAAATTAAATCATCCGATTAGGGGAGAAAGAGCTCAGAGTTTGGCCAAAAAAGGAAAATGCAATTTAAGGGTATAGGGGGTCTAGTCAAAAAAATCCTCCGACTACTCTTAAGGGGGATATGGTCAAAAAGCACATTTTTGTATTTGTTTGTATAGGAGGGAATGTGAGAGTGGTCAATAAATCCCTAAGGGGATAATTTCATAGTATTTTGTGTACATCCATAGAAAAACGAAAAGAACTTTATCCCATTTTCTCCAAATACAATTAGGATATGGTTATATGGTTATCGAATATGGAAAAGAAAATTAAAGTCGTCAAATAAAGATAAAGATAAAGAATGTATTTCGGATAATAACTGTAATATCCCTAGCTTCATGTGGGATATCTTGGTGAGCCTCTCGTCTGCCGCTGCTCGAATCCTTGATGATTGGTATATATTATATATATATATATATATATATAAATATATATACTACACAAGACAAAACACTGATTTTACTTCAAATATATAACTTTATTAATTGTTATATTAAAATACAATTTCTGTTGTGTACTAAACAACAGCTAACGAAAGATTAAAGAATATTTCTCAATATTCTTTTTAACAAACTATATCTAAATATATCTATAGAGAGAGAGATATGTAATCTGCACGCGGGAGACACTATCTCTCAAACGACCCTTGTCTGGAAATGTTACCTAAGATAATAATAATAATAATAATAATCTTATATGTTAATATACGAGGGCTGACAATAAAGTAAGGTCTCCAACGCTGCAACTTCGCCGGATCACGCGCTAGGCGAAATCTGGC
>JANSTU010000419.1:0-19483 GCA_027564075.1 Bolitophila hybrida
TTGTTCAGGCGTAAGTCTTTCCATTATGAAATGCCAAACAATACTAAACAAAAATAACATGACAGCATGACACGACTTACACGTGATCTGTCAAAAAAAGGCTATTGAAAAAAGTATCTCTACTTGAATCACCCATTAGTTTATAATTTGTGTTTTTTTCAGTTGTCTCTAAATTAATTTTAATTTTAATTTAATTTTAAACAGAAGGTCTGGACTGTTATATTTTACTCTAGTACACATTTAAGAAGCAGCAATGATGTCGGCAAGCAAAGGACACAAATTCTATTTTGTTTTTCTTCCAAGCCCACACGCTCCATTCAAGCGTAAATTCACGGTAAATTTTGCTGACTACGAATTCGGATGTGTTCAATGTATTTATTGCATTTATTGCAAATTGAAATGAGTGCGTTTAATACTACATGAGAAATAGTAAAATGTAAATTACGTTTACAAACAATAATATCGAAATACCGGTTTAAAATGTACTTAAATACTTATTAGTTTGGAAAAATGGCCGGTAATTGTGTGCTTCATATGGAAATTGTTTTGATAGTTCAATCTTGAGTTCGCATCGACTTACTTTAAATAACATAATTAAAATTGCCGGAATTCTGGCTGCGTTACTTTGGCAAGCAAATCATCAAACAGATAAATAAACAATCAGCTTAGATATCGATTACACCGACTTGAAAAATGCTAATAACATAAAATAACACAATGAAACGAAAAAGAATTGTATACATAAATGTGACTTGCGGTTATTTGGAGAAATACGTTCCGAATGTATACCACATGACATTAGCAGATTTTTGGCGCGCAACAATATACCAGATCGTTTAAAATCGAGTTTGAGTTAAACAATTTTTGTAACGTAATGACTAAATATCGATTCGCAGCCATTGAACTTCATCATTTGAAACTGAAAAATGTACAAATTGAACCTACTCTATAATAAGTTTTGTTGTTATACGTTATAGGTTTTTACAGTTTTAGTCAATATCCCATTTCACCCTATTTTATATCTATAGACCTTTTTTATCACGATGAATGCAACATATAATAAATAATCGGCAGTACTTCTTTTTATATGTAATTAATTGTTAAATAACAGTCCAATAGTATGCCAAGGTACCATATTAAATACAGGTGTGATTAATATGTCGTTAGTCTAGATAAATTAAATGTTTATCACCAAACTGATGACAAGGGATTACAGAAACTGAAGAGGGTAAAAGTTTATGTAATCCCTTGTCATTGGTTTGGTGATAACCATCTGAATCTCAGCTGTTTTAGTTAGCATTTGGAGCAAGAGCTTTTATTAAACTTTTCGGGCAAACACGTTAACCAGGTTGTTTGCAATTGAGTTTCATTTCATCGAAATTAAAAAAATTTAGCTTTATTTATAAATAGAAAAAAAGGTCGGTCAAAATATTGTCGATTGGAGAAGGCAAATAGTTTTATTTTTCATTTATTTTGGAGAAAGAGAAATCAATGAGTTCAGTTTAGAAACAGAGTGCACGGTTTCAAATTTATGGTGGTTTTTATTGTCTCTGTTTAACTTTTCCAATTTCATGAAAAAAATATTGGGACATTTGGTCAAGATTGTATAAAATACATTAATGTTTTTTAAAAAAAATTATTAATAATTTCTAGCTTCCTTATAATTTCCAATATAGATTAATGGAGAATATTACTCTATATTTGGAGCCTTGTTAAGTATAAAACAGAACTTTTGTGGGGCGATAATTCACTGAACAGCATAAATGCAGTTAGTTTGTTTATAGTTAGGTTTTTGTTTGAAAACCCGTTTTTATATTATTCTTCAGAAATTGGAACAATTGTATCATATTTAAAAAAATATATATCTAAATAATATTATTTGCTTACATATTATGATGTAAATTTATCCTCACAGGTAAACTCAAGTACCTTACACTTACCGAAGCAAATCGTGTGTGGATGCCTGATCTATTCTTCTCTAACGAAAAAGAGGGACATTTTCACAATATCATTATGCCCAATGTGTACATTCGCATCTTTCCATACGGATCGGTATTATACAGTATTCGGATATCGTTAACCCTTGCCTGTCCGATGAATCTTAAACTATATCCTTTGGACAGGCAGGTGTGCTCATTGCGAATGGCCAGTTGTAAGTATCTTTATTCGTTAGTTCTGTTGACAGACAAATAATTCATTATAATTCCCTCAGATGGATGGACCACCGCTGATTTGGTATTTCTCTGGAAGGAAGGTGATCCCGTGCAAGTGGTGAAAAACTTACACCTACCACGTTTCACACTGGAAAAGTTTTTAACCGACTATTGTAACAGTAAAACAAATACAGGTAAAATCTTAGAATTTAGCAGATATTTATAGAATTGTTTTTCGAAATAGCCTTTTTAACATTCCAGGAGAGTACAGTTGCTTAAAAGTTGATCTGCTGTTTAAGCGTGAGTTTTCATACTACTTGATCCAGATCTACATTCCGTGCTGCATGTTGGTCATCGTTTCGTGGGTGTCATTTTGGCTGGATCAAGGAGCTGTACCGGCTCGAGTATCGTTGGGTATATAATTTGTTTTCCGCCCATTTTCGTATGTCTGTAATGTTATTCTATCACTTGTCAGGTGTCACCACATTGCTCACCATGGCCACACAGACGTCCGGCATCAATGCGTCTCTACCGCCTGTCTCCTACACAAAAGCCATCGACGTCTGGACCGGCGTGTGTCTGACGTTTGTCTTTGGTGCTCTGCTGGAGTTTGCACTCGTTAACTATGCGTCTCGTTCAGGTTAGAGCTAATTTTAGAATAATCGAATTTTGTAAAAATATTCATAATAAGTGTTAATCTTTAATATTTTTTTTTTTCGTTCTTGGTATACATTGTTAACTCATATCTGTCGTACGTCTTGAATACGATAAATAGCAACAAACAAATACAACGGTACGTTATGGTGACACTAATTTTATAATCTATAAGCATCATTTTTGTAATTATTGTTTTTGAATTATGATTTTGTGCATATTTTTTTAAATATTTCTAAGTGTGTGTATAGTCAATTACCATTCTCCTCGTTTAGAAGCTTTCTGAGAGCGTATGGAACTTTGTGCACATGAAATTACTGCCAATTGTACTACGACCACGAATTGTGTACTATGTAAAACTTATAAAAAATGCATGGCACGTGCGCTTTTTTTGCGCAGATTTCATTGGCCCAAAATTGCTACGGACTATAAAATTCTCGATACTATAACGCATACTACCTTTTTCCTGATTTTATATCTGTTGTTTATTGTCCATATACGAATACCAACCGTCATACATACAATTATATTACATTACATATAGAAACATGACAAAAGTATACCATAATTTATTCGTTTGGTACGCTGCTATCGTAAATTATGTAATTCGACTGGGATTTGCGCGTTTGGTTCATGTTGTACGGTCACCTCGACATCATTAGGCTATATTTTATGCATTCGCTTTTCCATTTCATAGATTTGCATGCAAATTAGAAGCAACGCTGAATTATCTAGTGAATTCTCGTTCGTGTGTAAAGCTTCTCGTCAGCGTCCGACAATATCTGCCTTTATTTACATAACAAATTAAACAAATATAGCAGATAAAGACCGTACAACTGATCAGATGAGTTGTTTTTTTTGTTATATCGCTTTTATCAATTGAATATTCTCTTTTAATTATTTGTCCATTTCAATTTTTTTATTGGTAAAAAACCGTTATTGATTAATATGAGATAAAATTCAAATCAAATAAAATATGATAGATTTTTATATTTAGCTGATTTTTTATTATTTAATAAATAGTTGAAAAATTATCATTAAACATGAATAACATCGTTTAAATGGCCCTTGTGCAGACGTCCATCCTTTTAATGATATTGTCCTCCTTAATTCTTAATTCGGCAATTTAGCAATAACGAGTGGTTCTTCAGGTCTGGGTTTATTTGCAGATCTGTAAGTCACTACAAACATTTTCGAAAAAATAAATAATCACAAAAGTGACACGTGGCTGGGAGCATTGGTTGTTCCTGTTTGTTTGGAAAAAATACACATAGTTTTTCCAAAACAAACAGGAACAACCAATGCTCAATATTTAAAACAACAACTAAATCATTACTATCCCTTTAAATTTTTTTTCTTCTTCGATTTTGGAGTTATTTAATTTGTAGCCTCATCGCTGAAGACCTTTTTTCCGAAAAATCATCATCATACTTGGTTGATTTTAGGGCTTTCTTTCATAATTACAAATGGCAATGCTGCATAAATATTAATACTACATTTAAATTTAAAATCACGTTCTGTATACACCCAATTCGTTTGACAAGAATTCGCAATAGAAAGTAAACTAATTGGGATAAAGTTGTCTGCACGATGGCATAATTCAACAGATTATATAGAGGGTCATGAGTCTGCAAACCGTTGCCCATGGCAATCTTCTGATAATTCGCAAACGAGTTTGGAAGGTTTTTTTATTTCCATTTAAATCTCCTGGAAAGATTTTTCCTTAGGTTCTACAGAAAAGAATTATTGCACGACATTTTTGTAAAATGTCTGGCCTTCAGATACATGCCCACACCCCGGAGGAATGTACGCCTCGATTTCATTCCGAAACCCGGTCGGACCACTAAGTCTCAATAATATGAGACCTCCTTCTTTCTTAAATCTCTTGAAAGAATAATCGACAGACATATTAGACATGAGATTTTACCTAATCACCCTCTTTATGGTAATAAACAGGCTTACCTCGGCCAAAAGGCTCTCTTTAGGCGGCTGCTGAAAAATCTCCCCAAAAGGTCATTCTTATATTTGGAATGATACTATCAATTTCTTAAAATGAATCTGGAAAGACTTTGGTCATATATGTATGTCACTTCTAGATTATGTTTTCGCAAAAACTTTGAAGTGAACGTTCCTACCAAAAGAGCCTCCGACTCCTCCAACTAACGGAGATTTATGGTATGCAGACGATTCCCTTCAAGCTTTTAACTCCGGTGCTGGTATATTCTGACAGCATATCCCCTATTGAGTTCTCATTTTAAGCTTTACCATCCAGACTAATACTAGTTTGTGTTAGATAAATTTGATCATTTAAATTTACAAACAAATTTATGAACATCTGCTCGGATAGTCAGGCAGCTCTTAAGGCGTTTAGTGGATCTTCACATCTAGACTAGTACTGAACTGTCGGCAGGAGGTTCATACACTATATTTACATAATGTCGTATGCCTGATCTTAGTTCCTGGTCACTCGGGAATTCCAGGCCATGAACGCGACGACATTTGTGCATACAAATGTTAGTGATTCGGGTTTCATTGGACCGGAGCTTGCTGTAGGCATATCGAATACCTTCAGACTCTGGACAAATGTCCGAATTGCGTGAGGTGCGGGGAGATTGAATCCTCCATTTATTTCCTAGCTGAGATCTTACCAGATCGATATAGATACGTTGCATCTTCTTCCCTTCGATAAATAGGTTTTCGGACTCTCAACTCTAGTCAACAATGTGCCTACAATGTGCCATGCTGAAGTAGACTCACCGAGTCCAATCATCCATTCTAGATTATAGTATAGTATAGTAAATATAATATTCATGTATATTGGTATCATGACACTCTTTAGTTCTGTTGTCATTTCCAAGTTCTGATGTTATGAATATTAATTCACATTAAACATTATGAATAAGATTTCGACATTCAACAATTGCTCCAAATTCAGGTTTTAGAGGAGAAAGAGCATTGCTTCCTATAATGGTTGCGAATCAATATTTACTACACGGTGTTGCATACGAGTACATTTATATATAATTGTTCAGTGAACTTCACATTTAATGAACATGTCGTATAATTATCAATTATTTAAAAGCGATATGCTTCACTGTTATATAATGAACAATAATATATATATACATATATATATATAGATTCCTGTGATCCTTACTAGGGACATGTTATAAATACATTAGAATATAATTACTTTATTTTTAGAATTGCGAAAACTGTATTCTATGCTCCAGCTCTTTTGATATCGTTTCAAAAATATATCATATTTCATGTAACATGCCAATTATCGTATTCGTTGGAAAACAACTTTTTTTATTGCTAAAAAATTCTCCAAACACACAATTTGCTGTTTTCGTAGAAATAGAATGCAATTAATTATGATACAACATTGTCGGAAGCAGGATGCGTGCACATTGCACAAACAAATATTTCTCGTAAAATAACTAACTATATATAACTATATAGAGTATATACATATATATATATAATCTGTTATGATGTTTATATAGTTAAATTCATTGATGTTTATTTATAGGAATTTATTTTATAACTTGTTAATATAAAATAAAATATTAAAAAAAAAAACAATTTGGAAAATAAAGCATTCAAGCTACTCTATATTTACCTTGAAAATATAAAAAATGTCACGAGATTTTGAAATTATGTTATATGAAGATTAAGATTCAACAAAAAACCATCGTTAAAATAAAAATAAATGTGTCTATCAGAAATGAGTATGTTCAAATCGAAGTTCAAAAATGTTGTTGAATAACTACAAATACAACGTTTTTTTGTGTTCAATTTATTTATTTTATTAAGTAGTTGTTTTGTAAAAAACTCTACTATGTGAACCACTTAAAATGTAAAATGTTATGTGTTGTCAACAGAATTTCTGGTATGTACCCAAAAGTCAGGAGCTTTAGCGCCAGGCAAGAATATGGAGCCCCTGCCTCAATTTTTTTTTGCCTGGTGAGCTGCAGCTAAAGCAATAAGCACACACACATCCTGCTCATGAAATCCTGCTCATGAAATTTGTCGGGAATCCGGCCTAAGGATTTAAAAAAAAAGTGAGCAATAAATGCAAGCCGCTAGGCCACTCACCTGAGATCCAATTACCACGCTCGCTTCCTTCAAAACCTATGTACCAAACCAAACACACAATACACAAAAAAGTACACCACGAATCAAAACAATTTAATTATCACAACACCTTTGTGTAAAGTATATAATGTATGCATTCCGTGCGATTTTTTCGGTCAGCATAATCGTCCTAACGAGAGATCAATTTATAAAATTGTGAAAAAAATCAAGATACTGGATCAGTGGCAAACAACATGTCTCTGAGGATTTATAAAACTATCTATAACCAGCAGATTTCACAAATTAAAATGTTTCACAAAATCGGATATCTATTTTAGATTAGTGTAAGATTTTTTTCATTTTTTTTGTATGTAAATTACTGGATTGAAGGCCACTTCTGACATTGAAAACCCTATTAAAGAACATGCACACTATCTAAAAAAAGGAAATTAATTAAACTTGTTTCTCGAAACACAACACAGATGTTACTAATTTATGAGTTCTCAGATCATAACAACAAATAATACATAAATCTAAGATGTTTCCTTATGTACTGTATATATTTTTAAGTGGTCCTATGCATGCAACATAAAAATGTATTTATGGATAAGTGTGTAGAGCATGATTTATATATGTACTTAGTTAGGGCGTACGTAGTTTCTTTTTAAATCACGCACATGGATTTTTTTTTTAATTTTATTTATTTTTATTCTGTATTCGGAGTTGTAGTGAGTGAGTGAAGATGCAGTATTTTATTCTTATATAAAATATAAATATTTAAAAATTGGGAAAAACCTCACAAAATCTCACTTATAAGCAATTCAGAGTTCAGATAATTACTTCAGTTTAAGATTCACATTTATGATTAAATTTCTATCTATTTCTATCCACAAACAGACTCGCACCGTGAGAACATGAAACGCAAGCGCTTGGAACAGGCTAGCCTGGACGCAGCCTCCGACATGATGGACACAGATAGCAATGCTACGTTTGCTATGGTATTTATTGATTATTTTTTTATTCTAATAAACATAATGCCATTGTATACTAATCATGATTTTTTCCATTATTTCTTTCATAACTTTGTATAACATCCACCATAGAAGCCGTTGGTCCGTCAGTCTGGTGATCCGATTGCAATGGATAAACTGCGGCAATGTGAGGTTCACATGGCACCGCAGAAACGTCCGAATTGTTGTCGCACATGGCTTTCGAAGTTCCCCACCAGGTATTCCAAGGACTGCCCACGGTCGGTTTTTTAAATGTTCCGCACTTATGCACGAGGCGAATGTAACATTTAAAAAATGCTCCTCTGTTCAGCTCGATTGTGTGGCTCAGCTAGCTAGTTTCATAAATACAATAAAATAAAATTTAAATGGGTTTGTGAACCTGGCGTGCACGCGTTTGCCTTTAATTAATGGGCCTCACCCGAAATGTTTGATCAAAAGTGTTGTTGTTGCGATAACACTTCTAAACACTACCATAATTATTAAATTTCTATATAACAAATCTTTTATCCGAGTCCAATTGATATAATTATACATTTAAATACGTGCTGAACAGTGTTGTGTACATATAATCGTATACAAATCCGCGTAATTTGATACTTTCAATTAGTCCGCACACGGTCAACATCGGCTGTTGTCCGGACACAATTTGTCAGAGAATGAGGCGGATTCGTGTTGCAAATGGATTTTGTTTGCGTTGCCTCCGATTTCGCACCCTCATAGTAGCCACGGCGATGCGACCGACGGTGACGGCTAATTGAGGGTATTTACTTGCGCATTGGATGTGTTTTTTCTTTCTTTCTTTGATATTATTTTTGAGGGTGTGCGAGCAAGCTGTAGCATCACTTTGTGTAATGGGAGAACATATTTTAGTAGTTTTATTCAGAGCGACGATGGTATCGATGTATCCTTATATAAGTCATTAGTTTGACAGAAACGCAAGAAGAAACATGAGTAAAATTGAAATATTTCATGAAAATGAGGTAAATTAATTAGGGTGAACCGACAAAAATTCGCCTGACCAAAATTAATCACGTTACAAATAATCGACTGTTAAATGATATTGTTATTAATACGTTTCCGATATGTCAGAGGCCATTGGCTGTTGGCTAGTATGACATCTCCAATGAGATTGAATAATATGATATTTACGTATTTGGGGAAATAAATACAAACGCACAATGATAAATCGAAAAAAATATTTCGTACATGGTATGTCGAATAGCCCTAATGTAGATAACATGAAAAAAAAATGTTTGCGCTTCGTATATCTTCAGAGTTTGTGAAGACTTTCTTGGAAATACTGTTAACGAGCACGAACGGTTGCTTAAAACAAATGGAATTGTATTTTTTTGAAGTAAGAAGAATAAAATGTAGAAAAAGAAAAAAAATGAATATTGAAGAATGAAATAGAGAAACTAAAGAAGAAGATGAAGAATGAAAATAAAATGAACAATGAATAATAATAATTATTATAAAGTATGAAGATGAAGAAATCGATGAAGAATGAAAAATGAAAAATGAAAATTATGAAGTTAGATTAATAATGAAAATGGAAATAAAAGTAGAAATTGATGCTAAAAAATTAAGGTATACATTAAGATAAAAATTAAAATAAAGCGAATAAATGTGAATGCGATTTACTTTACTTGCAACACAACAAAAACTTGGATGTATAGTTTAATAAAGTAAGAAAACCTCTGACTGTCGACATTGCATAAATCCATTGTTTTAATAAATAACCAAAACACAAATAAATTTAATTAATGCTATCCGTTCTGATATTTTTTTGAATACCCTTCATTTTTATGTGGCCTGTTCCGTTTCGCTCAGACATTTTAACTGCTTCAAATACCCCGTCTTCCAGATTTCCTGAAACTGGTTATATCCTTTGGTAAAAACTAAATTTATTTATTTACTTACCTAAAATGCACTCCATTCCCATTGATGTTTGGATTTTTTGATCTAGCAAAAATAGATTTATTTTAGAAGTCGAAAATACATATTTCGTGGCATGCGATTAATTACTAAATATAGATTTGGATTGTCTACACGTATGAAGTGACTCCCATTTTAGGTGAATGAAGTTTATTCATGTGTGTCTGTATGGTAGTTCTCCGGTAAGAACAGGAGATTTCCAAAGCCTGAATGGCCGAGGATCCAGAAAAGCTTTTCTAAATTTCGTAGAGCTAAAAGATCAAGTGTGGACTGGCATTCTTAAACCACACCCGATCTTGTTAAGTGTGTGTCAATAGCTGTCTGTGCTGCTTGACTGGCAGAAAAGAAACGTAAAGTTTTGTTTGTTATTTGTTATTCAAGAAGGATTTGTGCACCTAGAAAAATCGCATGTTTCTCTGCTTGAAATACTGTTGCAAAGTTTACAAGTGGTATGTGGCTCTTCTGTAAGCAAAGGAAGGGCGCAAGATTTAGAAAAGCGTCTAGCGCAGCTGCAGATGTGCTCATGACCCTTGTTTTGCAGATGCACGCAAGACGTTGGACTATTCAAAGTTGTGTAATATCAACATTGGTCGAATCAGTACTGTATATCCAGTAAATTACTTTTAGGAGACAGACCACATGTTTTACCAAAAGCTCTGCGACACTGCCAGAACGCCTTAATGGATTTGATCGTCTTTGTCTCAATATGCTTGCTGAGTTGTAATTGTCTTTTCCTGCTTTATGAATATAGACGTAACTCAGTGCTAAATTAGATCTAAAGATTTTGGAGATAAAGTCCAGATGAGTTTTTTTTGGTTTAAAAGAGGATTGGGTCCACTTTAGTTCTGATTTGGTTAAAGGTCAACCTCATGGTTTACATTAATGTTGGTGAGTTTGATCATTTAACATGCAGTTTGGGAAGTGGTTTATCATTAGATGTTTTAGAGTATCGGTGTGATTTTCCGTGCTTGAAGTGCAAGCCGGCTAGTAGCTACAGTGAGATCAATTATCTTTTTCCTTACTCTTGTTACGAAAGTAGGTTTGTTCCCTACGGTTAGACCCACTAGGTTGGTTCTTGATAAATATTTTAGAAGTTCCTTACCTCTAAAGTTCATATCGATTCTGCCCCAGCAGATATTATGTGTATTTCCATCTACGGATACAAGAAGTTGCAAGTTGGACTGCTCACATTAGGTGACCAAGGCTGCGAGTTCCTCGGACAGTGATGATGATATATATACTGATGTTATCACTGTTATTTGTCTTCCTCCGATGATGAAGTGTGATATTTTTATTGCTGAAATGGCTCAACAACTAAGATTAGATAAAAAATAATGCCATGATAGCACTGATGTTACTCATAGCTGTTCGGCAGTACCTCCGTCCTATTTATGACGTTTCAGCTTGCTTTTGTCAGCGTGTCGTCGTTTTGTACCATCAGAATCTTTATTAATTTAGCGCTGTCTGGTACTTTATCTCCTGGGAAGAATGCACACACTCTTTTTGGATGAGGTAGATTCCTCGTTTTCAAAACGGTAAGTTTGCATCCTTCCCAAAGTTCGGTCCATAGCGGTACTCTGGACTCAAACCACTTATTTGTGCCTTCGTTATAGCACAATTTTCTGAAGGGTCCTTTAATGTGACATTTCAATTTTGAGGAAAATTGGCCCACCACAATCTGCGATATCGGACATCTCTTGATCAGTTTCCCCTGCTATGTGTTTAGGGGCCATATTCCAACATCCTCATGTATTATGGCGATGTTCAATTCGCTATTTAGGATGTCTCTATACTTTCTCTTTGTGTCCAGAACCGCTCCATGTTCCTCCGACCTAGGTCGTTTCCCAGTCGTGAAAGCAGCCTTAGCAGCTTGTCTTGTACGTCCATTGTGGCAGTTTTAAGCTGCTGTACATTTGCCGCAGATCCTTCTTTTTCTTCTCATCATTTACCGCTTTCTTAGCTAATCTAGCGGCAATTGCTTTTAGACTCCTTCGATAGAATCTCGGATTCTTGTTTTGTGTAGTTGTTAACGAACCTTTTAGAGGGCTGATGGATGCCCTTGCAGGTCTGGATACTGCCGGTAATACTTACAAATAACAAAGGCGCAAACATTTGTATTTCGTTTTTATGCCAAAATAATATTAGGACATATTATCTTAATATAACATATATTATATATAAAATTATTACTGTTTTTTTAAAATCTTGAAAATGCAATAATAATAATTATAAACATTAATTTTATTCAGGAATTAATTATTAATGTTGATGTTGATTTGTTAAATTTTTAATAACACAAACATCAGTATATAAATAGCACACTAACACATGAATTTTAAAATGTCAAATCAACATACACATTCAAACTACATTTCCTGTACATTTACGTCGGTGTGTGAAGGAACATTAATTTACTCCTTTGTGACCGTTTCACAAATCCAATAGGGTTTTTGGAGCCTGAAGTGAACTAAAATGTATTTGTATTGTATGTATTTAATCGTTATAATATTTATTTGGTAAAATGTACAAAGTTGTATTCGCGGTTGCGTGTTCTTTTCAGACTGACTGTACGCGTCGCGTCGTCTGTTTGGCATAATTTCAACTCGGTGTCGCGCAAAAGTCGCGCGCTCACCGAGGCTCGCGAAACGATTACACAGCAATATGTGTATTGCGATATGCACTGCTACTTTGTTGCTTGATCAGAACAACAGCGTGTTATCGCGTGTGAACCTGCTGCGATAGCATGTTTCATGCGATGCGTGCGATATGACTATATGACTAGAATGCGATATCTTGTTGTGACTATGTTGCGGGGCTCATACTCATGATACTCGTATATAAACCGTAACATAGTTGCAAGAACTTGCATGCGTGAGAATATGCCGCGATGACAATTATCTTGTACGTCGGGGTGTGGGCGGACTTAGAGTTCTAGATTAAGAGCTCATAATTACTTTTCAGATAATCCAAATAAACTTGACGTCCCTTCTCTCGTTCGTGAGGGCTTAAATTAGTTGAGTACATAACTCTTGTTTTTTTCTTACAGTGCTGACAATGGCCAATTTGTTTTGTTGAAATTGTCCATAGTGATGTTTCTTCCTGATCCCTTATATGGATCAACAAGTTCCTGTAGAACTCGCTTTTTGTTTAACGTATCTTACGTTGACTTTTCCGGTATATATTTAACCCTGTAGTAGTCGTCCGATCACCTGCTCACCAAATTATAAATCCGTTCTTGGCATTTTTATGGCATGTAAAAGAGGTAATCTAAACGAATTAAAAGTAAAATGTTAGAATCTTGAGAGAGTTTTTCAGCTCAAGCACTTTGAATGGAGGATTAGGCGGTGGAGCATCTGAATCATGGCGAACGAAAACATTTGTACAAGATTTTAGTTCTTTGTGACATTGGATTTCCTTCATGTGTTTACGTCTGGGTTGACATTATTGCTTGCATGGTGTTATGAAGAGTTTTAATATAACTACTTTCGTCTTACATTAGGCAAGTCTTTGACCCTACTTTTAATGGTATGAGACTTGAATGCAGGTTTTAGAGCTCGGTGCCATCGCTAAATTAAACCATTGGAACACGGATTCGAATATGTTTAGCGGCCATATGTTTTTCTAGCTCTTTGAATTCAGATGACGAAATTGACGATCTAAATCTGTTGTTATCTTTAGTCGACAAATCCATCCACTGTAGAATGCTTGGGATATGGTTTCAGAGGTTATATCAAGTACTGGTACTGGTTTATCTGTTATAATCGATTTGCCTTGGAACAGATAAGTAGCCGACTCGAGAAAGCGTATCGGAAACGATGTTTTCTTTCCTGATATGTGCCGGATATTTGTAGTGAACTGGCCAATATAATCCAAATGCTGTAGATGATTATGATGATGATGATGCCTTGTCAATTTTTTGTTGAAATGCGAAAACAAGTGGTTTGTGATATGTAAACAAGGTTCAAAATGTGTTTAAAATGTCTGGCTGCGTAGATAGCAGACTGCAGCTCGCGGTCATAAGTTATGTACCGTTTCAAAGTCTCTGTAAATTTATGTGAGAAGAAACTCATAGGTTGTGTAGACCATCGATTGTCACATGCAGCAGTGTGGCTCCAATTGAAGTATCAACCACATGAGCATTATTTATGCATTTGATGACGGATAGACATGGAGTGCTACGTTTTTTAATTTTATATTTTTGGATATCTGCGGTTGTTGTTTCAGTCATTCTACAGTACTTCTTCTGGTTTCCTTAAAAGAATTCCTGAAGATCACTTTGAATCTGAGATGCTTTCTTCAAAAATCGCAGATAATAATAATCATAGCGAGAACACCACTTTGGGTCTAGAGATTTTATTTTCTTAATACATAAACCTTGTCCTCCATTGTTCGGATACCTTCTTTAGAAAATGAATGTTCTCGAAAATTTACCTAATTCTTTCCAAATTTTGACAATTTGACTTGAGATGATGTTTAAGGTTTTACATGCGATGCAAACGTCGTCCATATAGACAAAGGTAAACGGCATATTTCTAAAACCTGTTGAAGGAATCGCTGAAATGTTTGGACTGCGTTACAAAGACAAATATATTAACTCAAACGGAAATATTACAGCAGTTTAATGTCGTCAGGATTTAAAATCCGCTTAAATGTTCTGCGAAGTCCCAATTCAATGTTAAAAAAAAATCTCACTGGAAGTTTTGATCGACGTTCCATTTGAATCATAGAGATTCGAATCTTGTAGATGACTGTGAGTTTTCCAAAACAACATTTTTGTCCAATTAATTTTTTTGGTTTGGTTGTGGGCACCCTTGAAAAATGTGAAAATATGAAGAAAAGTCACAACGAATATATGAAGGTTTTTTGATTCATTGTCTGAACAACATCGTTCGCATGTGAAGTGGCTGGCGCACATTCCAGCAATCTTTAGATGAAGTTGGCGGCAATCAATTAGCGTAAGAATAGCTAGCCGATGATTTATCTGGAATTTGTTTTTGCTCCCTTAGCTGGTAGCTAAGCTATATTGGTCGCTTTCTTAGTATCTCACTCAGCTGATTTCTTCTTTATATCGGAAAGAAATTTCGGAGAAGTCAGCACAGAACTCTTCAATGGATTTCGGCAGCGATTCGATGGCTTCTTCGGCGTCACACCGCGCACGTGGCTGGATTTATTCAAAATCGAAGGTCGTCTCACTGACTTGGCGTGAGAAACCGAAGTAGATGGCTCTGCAGCTTACAACTTTATTAAAATATACCACCAATACCACAATATACCACCATTTTTCTCAAAAGGGTAACAACAAGCGAACTAATTTCTGCGAAAACATTTTTTGTCATACAAATTTTGTATTTTTATTAAATATACGATATGTATAAAATTGAAGATGAAGATGAATATGCATACTGAAGATGAAGCGGTAAATAAAGAACAAAAATGATTAAGAATGAAGATGAAAAGTGAAAATAAAGACTAAAAATTATAATAGAGAACACGAAAATAAAAATGAAGCATGAAAAATGTAAATTATGTAAAATAAAAAGAAAGAAGTTATGGTGAATGAAGCATAAACAATGTGATAATGAAGAAAACTGATGAAAATAAAATATTGATAAAAACGAATAACAATATTTAAATAATATTTAAAACCTTTGGTAGAATTAACTATAAAATAATATTCTGTCAGTGATGTTATATGCCGATCAATCATACGCTTATGCAACATTTGTGTTTTTTTTATTTTATTAAATGTTTTCTGTATATAACATATACTATACTATCTGTGATTTAAGTTTTTTATCGCTAAATGTATATCCGTAATTATTTTTTTTATATCTATATATATATATATATAATATATGTGTACTGCATATATGCAATATTTAATATTTGTGTTTATCAAACTAATCAATGTGTTCGTTGTGTCGTGAATATCCTTATAAATATGCGTGTCTACTCGATGTTGTGAAACTATCAACTTGCTATTCTAGAGCTATATTTTAATTCAAATATTTATTTAAGCCGTTGTTCTAGATCGAAGAGAATCGACGTTATATCCAGAATCACGTTTCCACTAGTATTTGCTTTATTTAATTTGGTCTATTGGAGCACGTACCTGTTCCGTGACGATGAAGAGGAGTAAATACATCATTTTTGTGTAATGGTTCGCAGTGCCCACATTGGAGATCCTCGGTCGTTTGAGCGGCTATAAACCATGTCGACGGAGCATTGCCACACAACACAAAGGGAAACAAAATCCAACAGGAGACTTACAAATTACATTAATTCTTACTATAAAATTATCGAGTAGAACCCGTAAGCGCGAAATATTCTTAACTAATGTAGATTACGTAATTTATTATGAATAATTATAAAATATATTTAAACAAAATATGGACACACATCAACTCTTATGGCCAAACGATTTATGCACACAAATGGATACATTTTTATGGAAGTTTGTCGGACCGACTTCGGGAGAATTTTACTGCGCTTCATAAAAGAAACAAATTATTGTTTAAATGAGCCATTTTTTTTTGTACAAAACGATGATCATAACTTTTTTAGAATAAACGTAGGAACCATTCAATCAACCATTTACAACGTGAAATAATTGGTTAGGTTACATTTAAATTCGAATTAGTTCAATAAATGAATATTTGTTGTCAAAAAAATATTACACTTATTATAATAGTTTTAATGATGATAATTATATAAACAAAGCAATTAATTGAGACCTAAGCTCGACCTTTTTGTTATTGATTTTTTTTTATTAAATAGGCCTATATATGCATGTTATGGCCTAATTTGAACAGATGTGCTCAAAATAAGTCAGATTTAAAAAGTTTCATATGTAATTGACATAATTTTGTAAGTCAAGGTTTTTAGATTAAATACATTCTTATAATAGACAACAAATGATTTGCGTTCAGATCATTTTGACTAATATTCAATAAAACCAATCATTTTATAAACAACACTCACACAAACACACATACATATATAAAAATATTATAAATAATACAGATTAAAACAACAACAGAAAAAAAAACAAAACAAAATACGCACTAGTTTCTAGGTTAATTTTCGAATTATACATAGAAGTGCACACCAAAACACTCGTTTAAATACAGGGTTACGCAAAAATAAACTATATAAAGTATATAATATGATAAATTATATGTATAATGTAAATGTAATGGAGTTAACAATTGTATGTGTGTATGTGTGCTGTGTTTTTATATATATATATATATATATATCTGTTAGTGATCTGCGATGGTGAACCAGACTATTATTCAGGTTTAAAGCCTATATTTGTTATAATTTTTCACAAAAGCGCGCCAGACCTCAGCGTTAACGAGCTCGACACTAGCCTAAGTTATTAATTTCTATTTTCTGGTCGCCATTTGCGCAACAAACACAAATATTTCACGATACCACTACATTTATAAGAACTAAAATCAATCAAGTAAACATGATAAAATGTTTCTGTTATAATATAGGAAAGTCACGAGCCCATCCTGGATATTATCACTTTATCGAAGAGTTCAGAATTAAAAGAGTGCCTCCAAAAATGATGAACATCTTTAAATGCGCAAATAAGTAATTGTAACAGTTATACTAATCGCGTGATTTGATAAGGCCAAATAAAAATATAGAAAATAGGACCTTATATCTCAAGGACCATTTCTTTATTTTTTTTTTGCACACGCACTTTTTTTATAAATAAAACGTAACTTATATGAGTGACTCATTGATTCATCAAAATCTTATACCCGATATTATACAATTTAGGACCGCAAACCATAAAGCGATGAATAGAGCCTATTATCATATTTCATTAACAAAACATCAAAAACAAATCTCAGTATATAAATAACAATATGATCATTCATAAATACATATGTATGCAAACTATATATATAGAGGATTTATATAAGACGCGTTGAGTAATGTATAGCGTTAATGTTTCTACAGACACACATATTAAAAAAAAACAAACAAAATAAACATATTTAAGAGATATTAAGAAACGAAGTGGTCAAAAATACACAAAACACCGAGTGTGCGATAAAATGGAAATCATAAAGTATTAAATATACACGTATATATATATAATTGAATGTAGTTCATATTACCTAATATAGGTGTCATAACTAAACAGAAAAAAAGACAAAAAATGAAATCAAAACCATCACGCACTTCCTTCAAGATATCCAAATCCAAAAAAGCACAACCGAACTCCATACCAAACACGATCCACCAAATCATTATTATGTTTGTATTTGAACCGAAAACCAAAAATCCCAATGTAAAATAAAAAAAAATATTTTATGAAAAAAGAAATGTTTTGCGTTTTATTTGATTAGATGACTTTTTAGACTACTTCGAAAAACAACCTTTAATTTAAGTTAGGGTATCAGCAGTTATACATATACAATATACATACATATATATAAGTACACAAAAACACTTAATTAAAAATAAAAACAACAGAGCAAACAAATATCCATCCATCTGTAGGACAAGGACCGCCAGTTTAATAAAGATTTTTCCGCCTAACTGCCATCGGAGGTACAGGAACTTGGCCACAAATACTTGAAGGGAGCTCCTTAGTTGTTTAAGTTTTATACTATTTGAAATGAATGGTTGTGTTATATAAATTTATATGATATTTTTAGAGGTTGTTTGCCGTCTTTTTTAACGGATGATGCTGTGTAAATTATATGTAAATTATGTAGTAGATAAGTCAATGAACTGTAATCAATTCTAGGTCTAGGAACTATCTGTATTTTTTCGGCAATACATTAAAAAAAAAATAGTAACATTATAGTAATAATAAAGTTTACGTTTGAAAATATCAATAACATTTAATTGTAGTAGAACCGCGTCTCTTTATTTATTTATAAGGTACTCAAAATAATACTAATGATAAAATATAATGTATATAAGTTTTGTTAAAACAATGAAAAAGATTGGGTATAATAAATATTGGAACGGTCCTTGTGTAACACTTATAATATATAATACAATTCCTCTCGCACCATGAAGTTAGTAAGTCCAACTCACGCTGTAGGTCATCGCAATCAGATACCGTTTCGATTCTAGTGAATATTTTCAAATCATCAGCATACATAAGGCATTTTGAGTTCTTGAAAACAGTGCCTACATCGTTTATAAACAGATTAAAAAGAAGGGGCCCCAAGTGACATCCCTGGGGAACTCCTGATCGCACTGTAAACAAACTAGATCTCCAAGATCTCACCAATTTTCACATACATATTTGATTTAATCCAACCCAGAAGAGACGAGATCAAGAGACGTATACCGATTTCACGCAATTTTCGAATAAGATAACTTTGACTTAGTCTAACAAAAGCTTTGCTAAAATCAGTGTGTATCTACTTGCGAGCCAGACTCCATCATATCAATAGCATAGATCGACCGGCCATAAAGCCATGCTGATTAACCGATATTGTTCTTTTAAGTCGACAAGTTATCACATCGCAAACTAAAGAGTTTAGCTATAGTAGGCAATATAGCTACCCATCTGTAGTTTGAAATATCATTGCTAGATCCACTTTTGAATATGGGTGTGATATAAGACGTCTTCCAACGATCTGGAAAGATGCCGGATGAAAGGGACAGATT
>JANSTU010000430.1:0-19474 GCA_027564075.1 Bolitophila hybrida
CAAACGTTGTTCAAGTGTAAGTCTATTCATTATGAAATGGCAAACCAAACTGAGCATAAATCAAGTGAAAGCTGTCATAAAGACCATCTACGAAAAAAGTAGTGCCGTCTTGAAAACCTAACCTCTAAAAAAAACACCCTGTACTATATATAATTTTGTACAGCTCTTTTGATCTTCGTCTTGCTGTCTTTTTTTGTTTCTCATTTGAGCATCCCGTCCGCGAAGCCGGGGGGCCACCGGGCTTATTCGGTTCCGGCGAAGTAGCACACTAACTGGTCCGTCTAATAGTAGCTGAACCGATGATTTCGAACATCTAAGCTGCTCCCGTTTATAATGTTAAAAATAAATAAGATTTCAAGATATCCTCACATTTTAGGCTGGCTCGCGGTAAATTTAGATCGGCTGCCATGTCAAATACATACCAGCGATAATAGTATTAAATAAACATAAGCGATTTGTTGGTTTATCTTTTTGCACACAGAAGCACATATAGGCATCATTACGCCGTGCCGTATTGGATTAGCTTCGATTATTATTACACGAAGACTTATATATAATCTCATCGAATTCGCATATAGCTTACCAGCCACACATTCAGTTTGTATTATAAACAATAATTATTCGGCACACAACTTCGTCGGCGATGGCGATGTGTGCTGATTGATCTACAAAAAAATGAGTATCACAGAGATAAATATTGGAGTGAATGAAAGTAGAGACTTAAGGAAATTTTGCGAATATTTTTAAGTACGAGAAAAGAATAAAGTGAGAAGAGTACAAGAATAAAAGTTACAAATTTTAAGCATACATATAGGTAATTCGAAAACTTAATCGAAAATGTATATGTATTAGTACTATCAAGTGAAGAGGTAGCTTACATAGTCTTAAAATAAATGAGTTCCATATGTTGTGTATAACAAACAGAGATTAGATACTCTCTTGTATAGATGGTATATAAAACGATTTAGTTTAAATATCGCGATTTGCGAGCAAGGATAAACATAATATGGCAAGCGCAAACAATAGGAATTTCAAAATCTTTTGTAGAACAGTGAATGAGAGTGCTTCAGACCACCTTTGTTATGCATATATATGTGTATATTTGCATTGTTGTGAAAACCTGTATGATATTTGCACTAGAAAAATGTAATACTATATTATATACGGTATAAAACCTTTTTTTATTCAACATTTTAATAAAATTTAGGAAAAAAGGATCAAAATAGTCTTAGTTATATTTAATAATTATTATATTTTTAAATACTTTATTTTATGTTAACTTCATTTTCAAAATCTTTGAAGTGATATATATATATATATATATATATATATATATTTCAAAAGCGGAAAAATGTGTTGTTGTGTGATACTAGACAAACTGTGAACTGTACATTGTCCAGCCTATGTTTGGTATTCTCATTCCAGGAATTTGCGTTTCATAGAATAAATTTGTTATTTTTACGGTACTAACTTCAGTCTTTACATGATTCCATAAATGTGGATTCGTTTGGATTCATGTCGGTACTGTAAGATGGCCAGTCAAGAATCGTAACAATATTATATTTTGAAAATGTTTTAGCCATTTTCGATATGTGCTTTGTATCATTATCTGCCCGAAATACCCACGTAACCGGGAAATTTTCCTCAGCGAATTGCAGCATGACATAATTGATAATAAATGTGTATTGGTGATTACCAACGCTTCCAATAATTTAAAGTATTGGACCGACTCCATACCACGACATAATACGATCACTTCGATGCTTCAGTATTGCGCGATTGAACTTCGTTATTTGGCCTACGAATGAACGTTCTACCCACTGGTGACACTATTTATCAATTCGATTATCCTAGCGTTGAATATTTTCTGTAATATTGAATCGCATTAAAAACCATTGTTGAGGCGACGCAATTGTGAGCAACTAATTAATTAATTAAGCTTGCAATTTCGATAGTCAAAAATTAAATCTCCATAGGCTGTTATATTAATTATTTGAATAAAGAGATCTTGAAATTAGTTATTTGTACAAGTCGGTCCATAAAAATTGAATTGTAAAATTATATCGGCGTTTTTTTTCAATACATTTTTAGAATCTTTATTTCATACATCATCTTTCATTTTTGCAGCTATGAGTCAACAAAATATTTTAAACATAAAGAAATGTGAAATATATTTCATAAATAATAATGAAAATTTCACATGTTTAATAAAAAATGTAAGTTTTTCATGTTTTGTTTTAAGATTTTGAATTCTAGTTTATATTTAAGAAAGATCTAAATGGGATTTTTGTCTATGCGTCAACGGTGAAAAGGCGGTAATTTTATTTTGTTTTGAATCAATTAAATGTGTTATATATACTTACTCTTAACTTGCTCTAGAAAAATGTCAATACAACATTACTGATGAGCTGTACACTTAAAAAATAGATATAAAGGTGTAAAGTTAAATACAAGATAAAAAAAATAGTTAAATTAGGAGTTTTAATTTACGTCAGGGTGTCTCTAAAAAAACACATATTTTTGAGATAACTTTATGATAATTATATTATTATTTATATTTGGAATCGTGAATTATCAACGCTATACAGGGTGCGTGAAAATGTGTGCATATGTAAAGGCAAGGTAGATTATTAATTATTTATTCATAACTCAAGAAACATTAATATTTATACAGTTTTTGTTATATGGTCTTCATTATGTAATTGCAAATGTAAATAAACAATTAGACTTACCTAGCAACAAGAGTTTGATGTCTTTGGCCGCTTGTATCCCATCCTCCTTTAGGTTTTTCTCAATTAGCTTCGACCGGGCTATGGCCTCCCGCTCCTCGGCCGAAGATGCACATCCCATTTTAAATAAAGGCGTTTTGACTGCTTTTATTAAACTTCACTCACAAATTAGGCGCACCAAAACTCAGTGCGAATAAACAAAACAATTTAGCAACTGTCTTTTGGAAAATAGGCCACAATTATCATGTAATTAAAAGGAGTACTAAAAATAAAATAATGTCTGTTCTAGAATTAGATATGATTGACACTATATTAAGATTATTAGGAAGTTTTTCTGAATATAAAATCATAGTAATTGTCAGTGGCAAAATCTAATCACTTCCGATACACAGGGGGTTTGATGGAAAGTATAAACATGAATACATGTAAATATAAATATATTATGTATAAATATCATATACAATACATCCGGTAGGCAAAGAGCACTAACTACGCAAACACACACATACACACGATAAGACGATGAGATCGCCGCAAACACCGCCGTAGTAGTTGTCTATGAATATACACCTTTTTCAATCAACATAAATATTTACATTAAACAAGCCAAGTTAGCCAAGGCTAAAAGTGGATAATTGGACAGTATTTAAAACATAGTTTTTTTTCTGCAGTCGGACGCTTGGAAAAAGAACGAACGAGCATTTAAAAATTACAAGTTTATGAAAAAGGCTGACGGCAATTGTGCAAGCCAATGGATGTGTGCGTGCGACTTGAATATACATATAATATATATTATGCACACACGTCACTCGTAGAATCGGAATTCTGGGAGAATGCGTTGTACATCGGGTGTGTGTTTATGTGTTATGTCAATGAGTATGTATGCGTGTTGCAGAAACAACAAAAAATATACTAAATTGTGTCCGAAATATTTATGTAATTAAGATAAATCCGTTTGAGCGTTCGGAAACTATATAATCACTCTGTGTACAAACAGTTATAATGCGAATCAAAAACAAGATTAGGGATCAACACAAAATACACAATAAAAAAGACTTTAGCTGTCAACGGAAAGAACAACTTCGTATATATGTGTGTGTGCACTGTGCAGCTCAGCATAGAGGGAGAGTACGAAAGAACGAACGAAAAGAAACAATAAATTAATGAACACACACGAATTGTTTTGCATTTAAAATACGTTTTTTCGACGAAAACTTTGTATAAACAGATTAAGACGCAAGCAAATTTTCCGTACCGTTATAAATTTAATTTTCATTCAATCTTTTATTGCCTTTACCACTTAATTGGCGAGAAAACTTGTCCCGCCCGATATTTTAATTTTATTGACAAATTCAATATGGCGACAATCGACCGTCGACCGACTGAACTGCTCGAAAACAAATGTCAAATTAAGTAGGGTTTCGTACATATATTGAGCAACTTTATTTTAAATAATTGGTAATTTCACAAAAAACAATTTATTAAAAATGATAATTAACATACAAATATAATTTCAATGTTTTTTTATCATATAGTTTACTCACATATCCATATATTTTTACATAAATTGTAGTGTAGTGTTGCCTCTTGAAATATTTTGCTGGTCTAAATTAGAATTACACTTTAATTACAAAAAAATGTTTAACCATATTTATTTCGTTTTATTAATAACATAATTATTTTGTAAATAATATATTATGTTGGACATTGCGAAATCTAGCGAAACTGTACGAAATTATTTTTTGTCTGATTTATCTCGATTAGTACTTGTACATACAGTATACACAGATGGGTTCTACGCTCTAGTGACAGATAGGCAGATATTCATGCTTAGTTTTCTGTCACATTTCGGTGCTCTTTTTCAAATTTGTATTTTTTTTTTTTTTTTTTTTGTTTGTAAATTTTTGTTAGGCGCTGTCATTAAACAACAGTACAATACATATACATGTTATGTTTTTTAATATATATAGAAATAACTTAAATTTGTTGATTCTATTTTTTATTTTGAAGTATATTTTTAAACTTTAGGTTTTTTAGGCAAGGATCCGAACGCCGATATAACAGTGCCTTTGGTTCCAGTAACATTTGTGGTGAGTGGCAAGCCAGCCGCTGGTTTCGCCGCAGTGGCCGGTTGATCCCACTTGGATTTCCTGAAATTACAACTAGAGAAGTAATGATAATTATCAATAAAATTATTTCTTCCTTTTACCGTTTCTTGGCTTCCTCTTCAGCCTTCTTTGCAGCAGCTGATACTAAATCCAATTTTAGGTTATCTTTGCGATCCTTCTCGCGTTTCTCCATTTCCACTTTTTGAATGCGAGCCAGCTCCTCGTAAAATGATTCCTTTCCTAAACACAAACATTTTTTTAATTAATATAGCGTTATTAAAACAATATGTACTTTACCCCACTGAAGCGGATCATAGATCTCTGGCGGATAGTTTGTTCCCAATTCATCGATATCGCAAAATTGAATAAGTTTCTCGTAAATACTAGGATTTCGGAACTCTTTGCGTTCCTGAATAACTTTGTTCATGTCCATGCCGTTTTTCATTTTCTCATACATATTTGTAATTTTATCTTGTAGTTCCTGAGGACATTTTCCCTTCGCTTCAGCCGGTAAATTAAAACCGTATTCAGCAGCACGGTCCCGCTTTACCGGAATTTCATCTTTGTTTTCAGTGGTTGTCTCATCCTCCTCGGATATTTCCATACTTACATCATCATGGTTCGGCGATGTATCTTCGTCGTCTGAGATAACGGTATCATCGTTGTAACTTACAAGCCTCAAAGATGACTTAGATGGACGAATTGAAGACGTCTTTTGAACAGGCGGTGTTGAAATTTTTGCTGTTGGTATAATCACCTACATTAAAATAATATCTTTAATATATATTCAAAAATATATGTATATAACTATAATTACCTGTGACTCTGTTGATCCACTATCGCTGTCATCGTCCTCGAAGTCTCGTTCATCCTCATTTTCTGAATCAGTGTACTGAGCGGTGAGAGATGCTAGTGCTGAATTATTTCCACTCATTGCGTTGGTATTTTAATTGATTTGTACAATGAAAAGCTGTAACAAGATATAATCATTACAAAAGTGCCTGTTGATTAAATTAGTGCATATATTGAACACACAACAGACAAGACCAAAACATAAAATATACTAAAATGTAAAAACTAAACAAATTTTCTACGTTTTTAATTTGACATATGATCTTGTCGCGCCATCACATACGTTTTGTAATAAATGAACCGTTTGGCTGCGTACTGTGTACTACATTTATAAATAATGTTTTTCAAAAATGTAATAGATTTTTATATTTTTATTTTGAAAATGAATATTCATTTGTAAGTATGAAATAAATTTAATATTATAAAATATAATAAAAGAAAAAAATATAGAAACATAGGATGCGGAATATCGTCAACAAATTGAAGCATTTACAATAACAGAGTTCATACATAAAACTAGAGATAACATTTCATATAAAAAGGGTATATTTTAGGTTTTGTAAAAATACTGTCAATCATGGCACGCACTTCGCTCTATGCACTAAATATCGAGCTAAATATAACCACAAAATTTCTACCTTACAGGGGTTTTGGTGATGTATAATGAAATTGACTAAATGTCACAAATATGACGTATATTATAATGTATCGCACTATATAACACCAAAAGTGGTGTTGTTTATTTAATTTCACTATACATCACAACTATTTCTTACCCAAAGTGGTAACATATATAAAAATGGATAATACTACACCAAATGTTTTATATAGTATATAGTGTTTTTATTAATTTTTTTTTCATATAAAAAGGGTATCTTTTAGGTTTTGTTAAAATATTGTCAAACATGAAATATATAAGTTCGGTGGTTGCGCTATAAACACATACATATATAGTGCTGCAATTTCACTGAGCAATAATTAAAACTAAGAAATCCAATTTAATCTAGACCTACATAACAAAATAGAATAATACAAATAATAATATGCGAATTGATTGTATAATTTCAAAAAAATATATTTTGAAAAATTCTTACCATAGACGTGTGTTATATTTGTATGTTATTTTATTAATAATATTGTTCAATAGCAATAATAAAATGATTATTATTATTGATTTGTGACTGGGTATATTTTTGCAATTATAACGAATCCTCAAATTTATTTATTTTTATTCATTATTAATCACACACACTTTTGCTAAATGAAAAACCGTATATTTTATTTTCAAATATCAGAATAACGATAGATCTCCATATATTTCTTGTTGATAGATTTATATTTACAGTAATCTATTTAAAATTACTGGAATATTGTACTTTTACTTTTAATGGCACTAGTAATGTTTCACTACTAAAAAATATGCAAACACACAAACAAAATAACAATTTAAAATTACGCCTTCGACTTCTTTGTATTAACTAAATGTATTAAACAATAAACAGTGTTGCCACTACCTTTTAGTGAAAGCCGGCTTATTAGTCGGTAAACCCACCAAAAAATGTCGTTCGCCTCTCAGATAAGCGAGCAGAAATATATATGTTATCGCCAATACCAACATTATAGTAAATTTATGTGATTTATTTCACTTGTAACAAGAAATATATATAGGTCTTATCATAACTGTTTTAGGAATATTATATATTCATTGTATTGTAAAATAATAAATAAAACTTGATTTTTTTAGACTTATAACCTCAAAATTATATATCAATAAATTCACAACACCTAATAATGTAAATACACACAATCAATTTTTTTTAGAATTAGAATTAAATTTATTACCGGAAACGTTACAAAATGTATCTTAAAAAACTATTACATTTTGGTTAATATTTCGTCGGGTCTCTTCATACTATTGTACCTCCTTTATCGTGTACCACAAATAGTTGGTACCACCTTTACCGTATACCGCAAATATTCTGTACCACTTGTTTCCATTTTTTTTTGTGTACCACAAAATTCCGTACCACAAAATGCATACCACCTTATCAATAAAACGATTTCTTCCTTTTACCGTTTCTTGGCTTCCTCTTCAGCCTTATTTGCAGCAGCTGATACTAAATCCAATTTTAGGTTATCTAAGAGCGGTCAAAGATGTTTTTCTGCGTCAATACATCGAGTTTCTTTATGAATCCAAGCTTCTTCAAATGGTTTATAACGGTTTGATGACTCATGCCCAGCTCTTGGCCGATGCTACGGCTGCTACTATGCCGGTCTCTCTCGACCTAATCACGACGACACAAATCTATAAAGGAAACAAGTGCGAAATTGCACAATTTTATTAAATTATATTTTTGGTTTATTACAAATGTGTCTAATGAAGATAATATTTATTGTACATAATTTGGATGCGCATTTACTTAGAACCGTCTATAGATTTTATAAACAATTGATCTTCTAATATTAATTAAAAAGGCTGTATATTTCCATCGTCATCAAAATTATTATCAAAAAGATGAAGAAATAACAAGGTGTTAATAGTTTTTCTTCTTTATGTAGCCTACAACCATATGTTGGTTTGAGCCTCGCCTAACATCTTCCTCCAACAGGACCTCCTATTTTCACCAACGCTCTCCAATCCTCAACTCATAGTGCACAAAGATTAAAACAGCCGTGTCCTTTCAGTCTACCTGCATGGCCATATTTTTCCTTCCTGGTTGCTGTTGACCAGTTTATCACGAACATGATGATCTTCCATACGCAGTCTATGAACCAACTATCGCAGTCTTCCGACTTTTATGCAATAAACTATATTCTATTCGCGGTAAAGCTGCTTTAACTCATGATTATACCGCTTGCTTCCGAAAATAGTAAGTCAGACTTTTCTTTCGAAGACTCATAACTTGAGCACGTCATTTTGGGTTAGGAACCACGCTTCCGATACAACTTACATTTGAAACTTCGGTAAAGTGTTTGCGACCGAAGCAGTTTATGAAGACCAAAGACCTTCTTGGGTCTTGTCTTGAAACGAACATTGATCGAGCACACGAGCTCTTACGGAGAGACCATCGTGAACTAGTCATAGTAATATAAGCCTAGAACTAGAACACTTTACACCTCAATAATATTGTTGAAATTGTTCGAATGCTTGCAAGCAAATGATGTGACATGACATAATTCTGTCCAGAATGTAATAAGAATACATTATTCTTGATGGAAATACCATAATCGGTAATCATTTACTACACATAGGGATTTTGATTTTTTTGTTTATCAAAATAAAGAATTCGACAAATGTTCTAATCAAAAACGCTCGTTTTGCTGTCAAAACCTACTTTTTTCAAATGAGTATGTGAGTAACAGTATAGTTACAGGATGTTTATCGTGTCTGCATGAGATATTCCACGCACACATCCAAAAACTCCGGTTTTTTAAAAAATCGGTTTTGACAGCGCAAGTGCGAACGCAGCTTAAGTATTGTTTTTAAAGCACATAATACAAAATTACACATATTTTCCACGCCTAACCTTTTAGTACTAAAAACATAAAGATTATAATTAATGAATATGCGGTAAATTCCAATTAAAAGGTTTAATAAAAAAATCAAATTGATTTAATTTAATTTGTATTTTCTTGGTTTTTAAGTAAAAGTAAAGATTTAAATGAAAACATATTGATATTTTTTTGTCACTAAATATTGTCAACAACAGCAACTCTCAGAATCGATTTAGGTCTTTTCGAAAAGGTTTATATATTAGATAAGCTCAGTGGCTCTATCTATAAAAAAAACTAATAATATCTTATGCACAAACTAACAGCTGTTTCTGTAAATAGCTGTCAAAATTTTATTATAAATCTCTTTCTATTTTATTCATTCATTTAAATTAATCACAAACACAGTCACATAACAGATAACATAACTTTTATTTTATTTATTTTTTTGATTAATGATTAGAATTTAAAAGTTCTAAGTCAAGAATTAGTTGTATTCTTTAAATTTATTAGGTTATTACGATGATGTGTATGCGGTCAATACGGATACACAGAGCTACGATGCAGAAATCCCTGCATATAAGCTCTTGCCTAAAAAAATCGGAGACAATAAACATAGCTTACAATTTATACGACAGTCCTCCATTGAATGCCGAAAGTAATAAAAGCAATCCTATAATAATTATGCATGGATTATTTGGATCCAAGCAGAATTGGAAAAGTATGTGCAAGTCGATAAATTCAAATGCTCAACCATATCGAAAAGTACGTAAGTTGGCTTATATTTGCATTTGCATTGTTTCCAAAAAATATATGTTTTATATAGGTTCTGGCAATAGATGCGAGAAATCACGGAGAAAGTTCTCATTCCCAAAATCACACCTATGAACACCTTGCCGACGATGTAGCTATCTTTATGCAAGAGCATGACATTAAAAAGTCAGTTGTCATAGGCCATAGTATGGGCGGACGAGCGATGATGACTTTTGCACTTAAATACGTTTGTGACACATTAATGTTGAGTAAGGAAATTGGAAATATTAAAATAAATATTTTACATTTCTCTTAGCCTGATCTCGTTGAAAAGGCCATAATAGTCGATATCTCACCGGTAACTGATAGTCCCGCGCTCCTCAGCATGGGTGTCATTTTTGAAGCAATGTGCGGTGTACATGTCCAACCAGAACTAAGTATGAACGAAGGTCGCAAGTCTGCTGATGAACAGTTAAAAGCTTCTATTAAGGATAAAGTAACGCGGGATTTCATTCTGATGAATTTACGAAAACATAATGAGAATGGCAGGTAAATATTTAAAAGTTTGTCTTAACGTTTATTAAATTGAAAAAAAACGTTTTTCTTAACAGTTTCAGTTGGGTAGCCAATGTGGGAGCACTTCATAATAATTTTAAACAACATATTGCTGTTTTTCCTCAGCAATTTGCGTCTAGTACATTTTCCGGTCCAATGTTATTTGTTGGTGGTTCGAATTCGGATTACATTAGGTAATTAAGATAAATATATACAAAAATAACATACACATGCCTGTAACACATATTTGCTTTCAGTCTTTCCGAGTTGCCCCGAATCCAGACCATATTTCCAAACAGTCGGTTAGAATTTATAGAGGCTGGTCACCTTGTTCATGTAGAGAAACCTAAGGAGCTGTTACAGAAGATACTAGATTTTGTCAATATGTCTTGAAAATAACATTATTAAAATCATGATTTTTATATTTAATTAAATGTACATGAATTCCTTGACAAACAATAAAAAAAATAGTTCAATAGAATATTATTATATTATTTTTAAAAAATATTTGAACATACGAATTTAATTTAATTTTCAACTAGTATGCCTATTGTGTTCTTATAACTTAAAATTTTTTGCAAGTAATAAAAAAGTATTACCGTTAATAGGTTTTCAAATATATTTCTAGAGACTAGAGGAATGAATGTGTGTGTGCATGTTTCGAGCACTTGATGGACTGTCGAAATTTTTATATTATGCATTTTATTAAATATGTTGCTAATTTACAACCTCAAAATACAAATTATATAATTGCAGTAAGTGTTTATATTATATTATGTTATATAGTTTTGTTGTTGGTTTAGTTTTCCGGTTTATCAATCCCTGTTTTTGTATTCCCGATAAAATAAGTGTTAGTGGCAGCAAAACTGTATATTTTAATTTTTGATATTGTATAGCAGCATTTTTATAGTTATTCTGCATTATTTAGTTTTTCTTCTTAAAATGCGTTTTTTAGCGTAACATTTATAAAAAAAAACATATTTTAAAATACTAGAAAATTGTACAGAGTTCTTAATAGTTAAATGTAAAGGTGTTAACTAACTATATAATCACTTATATATAATTTAATTAGTTTTGAATTCATAATCGTATTTCAATTTATTTTAAATTAAAAATTTCAAATAAATAATAAATATATGATAAAAACACATAAATATCACAAATGTAAAAATAGATTTACAACCATACACGAATAAAATAATAATTCATTATTAGTGCAATTCTAGTAGGTTTTCTATAATACATCCACCTAATAAAATTCTAACGAGCAGAACAAAAAATATTTCAATTAATATAAAATGCAGAGTAAGGCAAGGAAGGTGATCATCTTTGGTTGTTATGAATGTCTGATAACACATTAGCTCCTAGCATTGACATATCGCAAATTTCGGTTAAGCGTTGGTTTTAATATAGTTAATCAGTATATTCTTAAAATAAATCAATACAGTTCAAATTAAAAAAATATTCTGGAGCTAATGGGGTCCCCATAACAATCCATTTTTGTTTTAAAATAATACGAAATCAAACCACAATTGCGCAATAATGTTGTGGTCTTTTTTTACGGTGCCTTTGACTATTTATGTGCCTGTACAACATACTGTGTTTTGTAATACAATTTAAGCAGCACCCATGCCTCCATCATACGCATAATCTGCTTTGTTGTGCATCACTAAACGGTCATCAACAAAGTAGAAGCTATCCGAACGAGTCTCAAACGGATTTGCAATCATTTCGTTGACAAGTTCGTCGGGTAAAGTGGGAAACTCGTAAATGTGTTCACATGTGTTCTTTGAATGTGGAATACAATATCCAAACTCAAAGTCGAACGTCTTCAGAAGTTTATTCTTGAAAAAATGCCGTTCAATCATCCGAAAGTGAGCAACTGGCTTATTGCCAACTGTGAACTCCACCCTAGGCGAAAAGAAAATTCAATAATATTTACACACAATTTAACAATTAATAATAATTACGTGGCTCCGACCGTCTTCAGTTTAAGAAACTGTGGTGTGAACTGATATCGCACGTAACGACCAGCATTTGGATCGATATTATCTTCTGGGTTAGCATCCTCATTTACAAAGTTGCTTTCCTCCGTGCTTCCCTCCGGATACTGTTCACTTGGTGGTTTCGCAATTTCAAACAGAACAGCGCCACTCTCTAGGTCACGGATCTTGAAGCGGGTAAAATCGATATCATATACATTTGCATCCGGGGTGCACAGATACTCCTCGGTGATCTGATTCATATGTAGTACATCGTCCGGCGATGTAACTCGAGATTGCACCAAACAAGTATCTCGTGGAGACCCGTCTGCCTGCATAGGATTTAACTTTTTTCCAAGCAAACTCATGTCTACTATACAAATTGAATATTATTTGTACACAGTTTACTTTTACGTAAATTTTAAATTAAGTATTTTAAAATCTGAGTTTAATACTAATAAAATATGTGTCCCAATCAAATTTTAGTATTTTTGCAACATAAACGTTCTACGTAGAAACTAGAAACAAGAAAATATCCAGATTATGTATCTTGTGTCTTATTTGTTTATTTTAATAATTTCTCAACTCCGGAATGCAGTATTGCCTGATGTACATACAATTTTCTTCAAAATAGAAGGCGTTTAATGCAGATTTGACTAAAGCTGCGTTCGCACTTAATATGAAAACTGACTTTCTAAATCAGCGTTTTTGGTTAAGTAACTTCTCCTGTTAATAATAAATATGGTATAAATGTTGTGCGTATGTTGTATAAATGTCGTATGTTTATGCAAAGTCCAGAAGTATTTGCCGTTTTCCTTATTACTGATGAATTTAATATCATGTAGTTTAAAATAATGTAAATTTCGAAGCAAAAAGTAAATGCAATGTACTTTTAAAACGGGTAGCGATTTAGGCATACCTATGTTTTATACGACTTATCATCTTATCGATGCGTTAAACCACCACGATCACCTATGACATTTGTCAAGTGTCATATAAAAAATGTCAGTTTGACACTTGACATATTAACTATTTTTGTTTGTAAACATAAACAAATAAAAATGTTCCTAATTTTTAATACAGTAATGTCGTTATCGTGTACAAAAAATATCCTACCCGACGTTACGCAAGTCGCAGACAAACAGGATGGCGTTATTGTATACGATTCATTGATTTTTTACTCATTCGTTTTGCCGAAATGAAAATAATATGTCATTCGTCGGAGCGTACTCGTGAAAAGGAACGCGAAGATCTTAAGATTCAAATCTATTGCGATTGTCTGAAATCTAGTCGGCCTAGTCAAAAACTCCCGCATTTGTTAAGCAAGTGGTTAGCTATCGAGATACCATTGCTTAATAATACCTGATAGAGTGCATTGCTCAAGTTTTTCTGAACGAGTTCCATCCACATTGCCTTGATTCATTCTTAAAATTATGTGCACACTTATATAGTGGCGTGTGTCACGATATGCCACTGCAAGACACCGTTTCTCTACAGGTCGCATTGGTGAGTCTAGCACGATTTCGGTAGTTCATGCCGACTCTGTATCGATTTCAACAATAATATGCTAATCCTACTTTGCAGGAAGCTCTATAGTTATGTTACATATTGGCTACAGTAATAAAGAAGCGGTGGCTTTTGATTTTATGACCCAGGTTAGCGGTGCAATAATGATTATTTGAAATGTGTATCTAAATCGTATTTATTTGATTTGCAGGTATTCTCATACTCCTAGTTGGCTGCAAATTGAATATATCCGGTCTGCAGGTATCAATTGCAGGATTTGTAACTAATCGCTCTTTATTATACAATATCGCGTTTGATTGATTCAATCAAATATGGATAACGCAAAAAATGTTTGTTTTTATTTATTAATTAATTTTTGATAAAATATATTTTAAATATTTTATTTTCCGTAGTGTTGATTTGTATGTATTTATATTTGAAATGTAATTAAAGGTGAAAATTTAGCGCAAACAGTCATTCTATTTTGTGGTCTTTTTTATACTTAAGGCGTGATGTTTAAATTTAAAAACTAAAAAAATACAATAGTAAATAAACTTATAAATCTATGCAAGAAGACGCGACAATATTTTATTGCTTGTTTGGACTCGGGTAGGTGGTTAAATACTCTGTACTTCATTTTTACAGAATTGTGTGTTTGTTGTGTTGTGTTGTGTTGTTGTGTGTATCTGTTATTAGATCAAAAGTATTTTTGTTTTTGTTCTGAGTTGCAAGTTGCATTGCGAATATTATTATTTTAATTTACTTAATTTTACGACTTTTATTTGCGTGACACTATGGATTCACTTTTCATATTGTTGGAAAATTATTTTTTGAACTATATATTTATTATCAAGACTACCTAAACATAGTGGGTCAGTGCCATGTAAATCTTAACAAGTGGGTAACGAGTGTATAGTGGCATCGCTAACTTAGTTTCACATGGAATTGTTGGGTGTGGCAGGAAAAAAAATCAAAAACCTCCTTCCGGATTCTGAGGACAGTTTTAATGTAAAGTATTTACGGGAGTCTAGTGTATACTTGTGAATTTAGGAATTATGTACATTGAATTTAAGTAAGAGCTCCGGATCTATTTATCAATGGGAAAAGGCGCGCTCCGTTTGCTTGCATTTGTATAATATAAAAAAAATTGTCTATAATAATAAACAACATATAAATAATATATTTCTATAAGATGTACTAATGCAATATTGTTGAATAATGATAATAATGAGTATTTTTTTAATAATTATATTTTTTGTTGATTCTATAATATGCAGATATATTATATTTCCATTTCCATTGTAGTTATTTTACATTTGATTTATTTGAAAAATTGAAGCTTTTTAATATAATAATAAATTAATAAAAATGTAACAGTTAACTTCGTCAAAATGTCTCCGAGAACACTCAGCAAAGAGTCTGTGGTAGGTAATTAAATAACGTAATGTAAAACAATTATATAAGCATCACAGAGAAATATATCGACATCCAAATATGATATGTTAAAAACATTTTTTTTAAATTGCCTACAATTGATTGTAAATTTTATGCAAGGATGCAGCACACATTTTTTAATCAAGTAAATGCCATTTATAGGTCTAAGGTTCTAATAGCAGCAAAAGATATTTTCTTCTTGTTTTTGAAGTTTAATTTTTTTTATTAATGTAAAAGCATACACATTAACACACGCACACCAATTAAATTCGCACAATACGCAGATTATTTTTAGTGCACTGTTTAAGTGGCAGTTCGATTATTACATATTGAAAAATGTATATTTAATTTAAAAATAAATACCTGCAGCGATGGAAACAGCCGCTGGAATAACAACTGCAGGAGGCAGGTTTATACGATTTACTGATTATTTGCGCTGCTCTGTAACCGCCGCCTCGATAACCATTCATGTTTTCATGTTATTTCGGTTAATGTTGACCTCTATAGTTCAAGAATCTAAGAGAAAAAAATGTGGTTAAGTTCAATTCAATTCACAGATACACAATTAATAATAAAACTAACACAAATTTACTAAAAATATTTATTTTCAAAAATAATATAATTGAAAATTTAAATTAAATTCGAATTTTTCTAAAATTATTTCAATATAAACACCTATCGCAATTTGTCAGCACCAATTGTGATAGGTGTTTATATAGAAAAAAGAATAACAAATAGTTTAATTTACAATTATAATATTGTTTAAAATATTTTTTTTAGATTTAATTAATAATTGATCCTAACCACAAAATGCAAAAGAAAATAGTCTTTGTCAATATGATAGATGTGGTGAGCAGAGTTGGTGAATCTTTTGTTTTTTTTGTGCCTGTATTTTTTACATTGCCACTATGTCTCAAAAATATATTTAAAAAAATTCTTCAAGATTTTCGACCCACATCACTGGAAAAGGGTCAATAAGTTGTTTTTTCGGTAAAGCAATATAATATCTAATTGAAATTGTTTACAAAATATTTTAAATTTAGGTGACATTGAAATTCGGAATACTTATCTTTATTAATTTCCTTCTATTTGTATTGACCGCCCGACAACTAACATGCGGTTTATGGAAGCGAGACGATGTGAAGTCAACAACATACAGGTATATTTCAAATGCTTTTTGTTATTTTTATTTGTTACTAAAAAGCCTAGTTATTTAGTATTACAGTACTAGGTACAGTTATTTTAATGTTTATTGACATAATTTGACATAATTAGGTTTTGTTTGCTAATACAAATACCGATTAATTTAATTTAATAGAATAAATGGTATTTTAATAAAATAGTTCAAAATCTATTATTTCCAGAGCTGCATTGTTATATGAGTAACCTGGATATTTGACGTAATTTTCTGGGCAGTAGGTGGACCACATTATATGCGTGGTACCTGACTGATATAATCAATATATTACAAGGAGATGTTATATGTATTGTTGTCGTATTTCACCACAGGTATTGTAATATTTTTTATAATTGATTCATAGAATAAATATTTTATTTTGTATTGACAGGTTTGGTTAGGCTTCAAATGAATGTGGAGCTAAAAACAAGCCGAGGAAATATGAACACATCGGAGAATCTGTCACAAACAACACAAACAAAATTCCACTAATAACTATTTGCTATAATTAAATTTAAACTGCTTACAAAGCGGATAGGTTGTTTGTATGTTTGTTAGATGTTAAATTCTATACTAAACAAATGTATGATCTGTTTATACAATATATAATGAAAGGTTTCCTTTTACACTTATTGTAGTTTTTTTAGTCAACGATTATAATTAAAAAAATATGTTTATGTGCACTTAATATATCACTCAAGCATCGCCTTGCAGCTCTTGAGCTGTAATATTGTTCGAACCGCGCCGCAAGGTGTGACCGATCCACTGCAGTCTTAGATTTCGTGCGTTTGGACAGCTGAGTGGAGTGCCAGATAACGCTGAGCATCGCAAAGGCAGAGCCGGCTATATTGATTCGGGCAGAGATATAAGTTTCTATGCTTCCATTAACTGTTGTTTACAAGCTTCCGAGGTATCAGAATGTATCAACAATCTTAACGGGTTCACGCTCTTTTTGTGCGTTGATCCGAAGGCCAACTAGGCTTGCAGAAATCACAAGATTATGCAGCATTGAGACGACATCTTCGTGACGATGAGCCAAAAAGCTTGCATCGTCAGCGTATTCAAAGACCTGAAGATGGTCGTACAGGCCCCATAGAATGCCGCGACCTTTAGTGCTCAACGCCTCATCATAAATTTGTCAATATTTGTCCGAGGAGCATCAGATATAACTTGTTTTGTAGGCAATTAAATAATTTAAAAAAAAAGTTATTAACATATCATCTTTAGATTTATTTTTTATAAAAAATTGTAAACTGACATGTTTTTTGTATATTACTTAAAAAGGTTATTTGTCGGCGTGTATCGCTAAAAACGTTTTTCAATCAACCTGTATCTAAGTGGTTGTTGCAAATCGAACCCACCGCGATATTTCCTTCTGTAACTATAGTTAGTTAACTACAACTGTACAACTGTTCAATTAAAATATTAAAAACAACTATTTTTCAAATAAATCTTATTTTATTTAACTTCACTTGAAATTTACAATATACAATACTATATATACAATTATGTATTTGAATATTATAAAATAAAAAAAAACATAATATATTTAGCATTCGAGTATATTCAATAAAATCTAAATATCTGAAAATGCTGGACACATTCATCATGCATCAAATTCATTGTAGTGACTCTTGGGACCAATTTCGAAATCCTTTTTTACGTTTATCTGCAATAAAATGTAAGTTAATTTGTTGTATTAAATATAAATTTAGAGTTTGTGGTATATATTAAATATAATATAAGCTCAACACGTTGTCAATATATGTCAATACTAAATGCATATATTATAAAAATATTGTATTATGAGTGCGATGACGTATATATATATATATATATATAGTAAGTATTTCCTCGATGATACTACTCGTAATCTGAAAAACTCGCAATTACAATCACCAATCGGTATTTTTATTTGGAAGAGGGTTTTCTATTTACTTACTCTTACTATGCGAACGACTCAGCGTCCAGTTAATCAATGCTATTTTTATCTCCTTTCGAATCCGGCTCGGGCTGTTTTCGTCTCGAAATTCGTATGACCATAGTACTTCTCATGTGGATGATAGGTCTGCATTGAGCTCATCGTTAATTAAAGTTAGTGATTAACTTGAATTTTGTGTGAAAACACAGTATGCTTCATGATGTGAGCAGGTTCCCTCAACAAATCGATCGGCCAAGAAGCGGTCGTACTTTTTACAAATTATCTAATCAAAATGCCACATTTCCATGTATCCAGCGTAGCTTATTTCATGGAACATACCCTTGACGATTCTGAATTATTTATTAATATTAGACAACACTTGTATTTTTAATACAAATGCAGCAATTACTTACTTTATTTGGGTGACGTCCGACCAAAATAGTTCACCAATGTAGAACCATCGGTAAATGTTGTTCTGGATCTCAAAGTATTTATTGCAAATCTTTTGGGGCATTGCATTCACGGCTAGTACTTTAGTTTCGGTGGCTGTGCATTCTCATCTGTACAACCAATATACAGTATGTTGTAATTGGCTATGCGCGAATTCCTTGATACCACATCGGCCGACAGTACGTATCCATTTTTGTTACACAACTTCGGAATCGGAACTTTGTTAATGTATTATGTATTATATATATTAATTTCAAATATTCAAGGTATTGAGTTGGCGCACACAGCCGTGCCATTTTGAGCTTTATGAAAGTTATACTTTATAAATGGTTATAGTTTAAAGTGATTTTATTTTAAATTTATTTATTTAAGTTTTTTCCTCATCACACGAGTGGGGTAAGCTTACAGATGCGTTTTTTGCGACATGCTGTCCCCAAAAGGCATAATGCATGAGTTCTGAAAAGTACTTTTTAATCTGATTCGGATTCTGATGAGTCCTCTACATCAGAAGCCAC
>JANSTU010000441.1:0-19468 GCA_027564075.1 Bolitophila hybrida
GCGCATAAATTCAAAAAGTTTGATCTATGATTTTGATTCCAATAGAGTTGAACAATACCATTCACTTGTAGCAAAAGCAATTGGTGGTAAACGTATCTCGCGATGGCAATCTTATTCAAACCGATGTAATTTCGCAATACTGCAGCATAATACACGAACGAACTACAAAAGTATAAATTAAAATCCAGTTCACTGAATACAGTAAAGAAAATTGAGCTCAAAAGATTGAAATCAAAACGTAATCGAAGTAAATCGAACATAAGAAGACGAAGATTTTTAACTGGCACTGACGGCGATTACGGAGATCAATGTCAAAGACCACATATGAGTCCTGATGAACTATTAGAAGAAAAAAATAAATTAAAAAACATATTGGATTTACAAAGTAATCATCGTAAAAATATAGAACGGTTAACGGTTGGTCAAGCTAATTGTACGAAATGGCATGAAATTCGACACAGACGTCAAACTGCGTCATCATTTGGTCTCATATGTAGGGCTAAAAATAAAAACAAATATGGTAATCGTGTTATAATGTGATAATAATAATAAAGAAAAACAAAATTAAATTTTGGGTATTTGATAAAAAAACTTCTTTGATAAAAGTTAATAAGAAACATCACTACTATTATCAAGTTCAAAGTTAATTGAATATCGCACAAAAAAGTTTTTGTTTATTTTGTGTATGGACTGGCGATATGCAAGACCTAAAAGTTGAAAGATTCGAGTGGGACAAAGCACTTTTTAAATCTGAAATGTTACCAAAACTCCTTTTTTATGAAAATTATATGCTTCCAGAAATACTTGATCCAAGAATCAAAAGAAATAATAATTCAATAAATATCGAGTTGCAGATACTATCTAGATTCTTCAGGTTTTTCTGGTAGATTACACCAGTTACATATAAATAAAATAAAGTAAATAAATCGTATTTACAAAAAAAAAAAAACAAAATGTTGCCTTATAAAAAAAAAAAAAAAAAAAGTTACTTTATCTATCTTTATCTATTAGTAGACAATAGCGTCAACCGTCGGCGAAAAAAAAATTACCTTAGTTTAGAATTTATGGCATTAGCCCACGTTTTAAAATGCGCATGTTGAATTTTGAATTCTATTATTCACCGTCATCGTCATCAATACCTTTTTTATGAATTACAAAAAAATACAAACAAAAAATGAAAAAAAAAACACAAATATGTAATTTAAACGTTATTCAGTTTAACTTAACTTATAATTATTTTATAATAATTATAAGTTAAAAAAATAACTAAAATCATAATAAACAGCGCACATTTTTTATATTTTAAAGTAATATTTATTTAAATAAAAATACATTTTTTAAATACTTTATTTTAACTAACATTTTAATTATTTATATATTCAAATAATATTTAGATCAAAATCTGACATACTGGTTCCTTCTTTAATCTTTAATTTAACTAAAGTTTTTTTTTAATTATTGCCACAATTTTGGTCAGCATTAAAAAAAATAATTATATTAACAATTGATTTAAAATTATAAAAATATAATTTAATTGATGTTTTTTTATTAAATTGTATATATACATAATAATAGATCGCGTACAAAAAAAATCAAAAACTAATTTAGAAAAAAGAATCACGCACACAATCGTCGCGTGCACACGCTACGTCCGCCGACGGCCAAACAATATTATTGACGAAATCAGATTAAGACAATGTACAATTGTATACATATTATAAGTATAATTGTATATCAACATCACCAACATTCCTGTCGTACCGTGCCAATGCAGTGTCATAAAGACAGCTTCTAGTATATAGAGTGCACTCAGAGTGCACACTTCACGATCAACAGGTATTGTGCTAGTTTAGCTTTTTATTATATATACTGTATAATATGCATATATGTTTTAATGCTCCTCTGGCTGTTGGCCAGATTTACAGTTGGTATATAAAGTCTAGAGTACACTTTCGCACGTGTAACGCCGTGTCTTGTGCGATCAAATTATGCACTTTATCGATCGCAAACGAATGATCGCGCACTGATCAAGCTGCAGCCAGTAAGTAAAAAATCATTCAGTGTACAATAATCAAAAGTCGACTAGTGATTTTAAACAGTGAATCTTCGAGATTAAAGTGTGATAATTGTGACTAAAGGTGTTTTATTACTTATTCTTTTTTAATTTGCTCGCACTTACATCCGCAGAACTACTGTGAAATATTGTTCATGAAATACAAATATGTGTATTAAAAAAGTGCGATCTTTCTCAGATTGTTGATAAAAACAAAATCATGATCACGTGATAGTGACTACAAAAAGATCTCAATTGTGCAGTATATTTAGAAATCAACTATCGACATTTCTTAAATACTACAAGAAGATCGTGCCAACTCGATCTAAAAACGTTATGATCACGTGATCGGAAACAAAGGTTAATCAATTCATATCGTATAAATAAACAAAAGGTAAAAAATATGTCTAATGTTTAAAAAAAGTGTAAAGAATTCGGTATAATTATATAGATATCATGATAATTTAATTTTATAGTATTAAACAAGAACAAGAAAAAAAACTGGTATTTTTTTATTAAAAACACCGAACCACATCTAAATGGTGGTTTGCAAATAAAAACATATTTCTCACCAATAACTCTTTGAGCATATTAGAGTAAATATACATATATATATATATATATATATTTATTATATATGTACTTTCCGGTGCGATGCAAAGTGACGCATTTAAACGTACAATAATTTATCTAATTGGATCATTGCGATCGCTAGTCTTGATCTTGATATGTAATTGTATGTCATTGTCCCATTAAAAGTGGTGTGAATTTATGCGTCTGCGTCTGCACTTACACAGTTATATATATATATATATATATCTTTGATTTGTATGTATATATTATGTATACATTTATTTATATTTAATATTGTGGGCCGGGATTGATATTGTGTATGTTAAGAGCAGATGCAATTCTGGGAAAATATATACACTTTTTTATATAAATTTGTGTATATGTGTGTAGAGATGCATATCTTTACAATTTCTTATCTTCGTGTACAACTGTAGTATTTGCTTTTGGTATTTACATACTGGATGAATTTCAAATTTATTGTACTGACATTTTGTTTTTGTTAACACATATTTGTGAATGATATTATCACTTTTCAGACTTTTATCTACCTATGAATGGTTGTTGTTGTTGATTTACCAATTTACACATTGATCTTCGTTTCCTTAAAATGATATAAAAATTGCAATAATTTTAGTTTTTTTATTCAAACAATTTAAATGTTTTATTTATTGCAAATTTAAATCTATAAGAAATATTTTTTAGTTTGAAACGATAATTTCATACGATATCATTAAAAAAATCGGTACCTAAACCAGGACGTATTTTTTTTGAGAGTATGATTTAAATTTTGTAAATTTTGTTTCGTCGACTAGGAATAGGACTAGGAACGACAGGAACACAAACAGAGAGGATGATTATTTCGATGTTTTGATTTTTAAAAAAACATGTTTTTTTGCCTCGTCGGTAAAATATGGAACAGGCAACGCGGCGAATCAATGACGCGAAGATGGGCATAACATGAGGCAGCTACTCTTCTATTCTTCATTTTTTCGATATATTCGATAATTTAACTCTGCACAGTTATTATGACTTCCTGATTCCTATTACCTTTTGAACAAACATTTTTGGAGACCGATATACCAGCAAATCTTGATGATAAATAATCGAAATCGTCGTTTTGATGTGTCCTAACACAGTTTTGTGCGGCTATTCTAAAGTTTATCAAGCGCCGGCGTTTATAAAGAAAAAACGTACTTGCGCGATACAAATTAATGATACAAAATTAAAACCCCTTAATAGGGTGTTAGAGGTTAAGCCCCAAAAACCTTGTAATACAAAATGAACACGAAAAAAAGGTAACGTTGTTGACCATTTCTAACCACTTTTTGGGGAGCTGGGTGTAAAATGTAATGATGATGATTTACATATGTATTTAAATAAATCAGTTATTGGATTTTATATCCAATTCATACAAATTTAAAAGCCTCTTAAAAGGGTGATAGGTGTTTTATCCCCGAAAACCTAGTACTACAAATTGATCAGGAAGGAAATGTAAACATTTTGTAGTTTTGTTTTAGGCCGCGCCCCATAAAGTATAATTCTGCCTTATTTTTATTGGCATTATAATTTTTTTTTTTGTTCGGTGTAAATAATTTAAGAAATATTGAGCACATTTTTAATCACTATCGCATTATCTAGTGTTGAGTTTGAATTTTTTCTAATAAAAAGTATGTTTTTTTAATAGATTTTTTTCCAAATGCCAATTTTGTATGTCGATTAAAATAATAAAAAAATTGATTCATAGTAAAAAAACTGAAACAACTTCACTTATACAATTTTGTTTTAATTTTTTAATTTTTTTTTTTGGTTTAATGAGTTTTTTTCATTTTCGATTTTAACTAAAAATTATATTTATTTAAAATAAAAAAAAAAAAAAAATATGTCGATTAAAAATTAAAATATAAAAAATATTATGAATTTCAAAGTAAAAAAAATTAAACTACTTCGCTAATACAATTTTCTTTTAATTTTATTGGTTAGTTAAAATATATAAAATTTTCTTTTAATTTTATTAGTTTACATTTTTTTGTTTAAATGATTTTTTTCATTGCCGAATTTTTACCGAAGTCATGGTAGTTTTCGTTGCACGTTGCAACAAAGAGTTTTAAATGAAGTTTGTGTTGAAATAATAAAAAAATCGATTGCGAGATTCAACGATCAAACGTCAAAATTAGTTAAAAACAAGACAAAATTCACACCACACCAGTAAATTAATTTAAAAAAAATATTTATTTTTTTTTAAGTTATACGATGTTTACCGAACTTTACCGAAGAATAGTCACTGTTCGTTATACATTTTTCATCGGTACCACCGACAAAATCATTTTAAATGATAAAAAACTTTTACACGTTTACTTAACTTGGTCGCCATCCCTCTACTATAAAAATAAACTAGTAAACAAAAAAAAATATCCAAATAATATTTTTGTGTCAAAAATGCACTTTATGAACAAGAATATAATACATAAACAACAAAACAACATTTTTCCCTGATTATTTTGCAATAATAGTTTTTTTGGGAAAAAAATCCAAACAAACTTTTAGTTTGACAGATTTTAAAAAAAAAAAATCATTAAATGGGAGTATATTGGGTTATAAATCTATAGGTATTATTATTAAAAGTAAAGAGTTGGCGCTAACAGCCCTGGGGTCTTTCGAAATTATACTTAATATAAAGAGGCCTATCCTTGAAAATGCGCATGTTGTATTTTTTTTATTGCATTTATTTTGCCGAATTCTTTTACCGATTTCTCCGTTTCCCTGACAAAATCATTTTTAATGATAAAAAACTTTTACACCTTTAACTTGGTCGACAAGTTACCCGCCTTTCCCAAGAATTGATTTTCTTTTTAAATGGCAATTAAAAGTTTATTACAGTATATTTCTCTTATTTACTATTTTCGTATTGGCTTTAAAGTTTGTATGAAACCTTATTTTAAAAGAAATATAAATAAAAATCGTTTTTTTTTTTAATAGCTAATTTTTTTTTATGATGGATCCCAAAAAGATATGGGAGAGCTAAAATGTTTTATGTAAAAAACAAAAATTGGGAACAATTGTTGATAAGTTTTTTTTGATAAAAAAATAATTTTCTTACTTCCAAAAAGAAATGGATGGCGATCAAATTTTAACCATCCCTAAAATGGAAATAATGCAGATATTTTAGGCATAAAAATGTAAACCATATATTTAAAAAAAAACAATTATTTGATTCAAGTTTTCGTTCAAATACAGATGTTTCGTACAAAATTTAAAGTAACTTAAAATGAAAATAGGAAGTGGCTGCAAATAAATAAAAAGGAAAATAACCATAAAGCAAATACTGAACTTTTTAATGTTTTTCTTTCTTAAACGCATATAAAGTGCATTTTGCCCATAAAAATATATTATTTTATCAACAAATTTAAATAATTAATAAAAATATGGAAAATAATAATAAAAAATATTCCTAAATTAAATTATTTTACAACATACATAAACCGCTATTTCCATTTCAAAAATATTTATGGAAAAAAGCGTTAATGCTCCTAAAATGCAAAAAAATTGCAATTATATTTACTTTTGCTCCAAACTGCGATTGCTAACTGCGAATCACATGAATAATTATTATGAGAATTACCTTGAAAATATGTATAAATATATTATAATTGTAATTGCGAAAACGTGATGTACTGTGTACTAAAATTGCGCAATATCCAAAAAGTAAATTTGCTCACGGCTTTGTTTTTGTTTCTTTATTTAGTTTAGTATTTTCCATATATATAAAGATGCCATTGACGTCTTATATTTGTTAAGCGGATTTCGTCAATCAGTCTGAGACGTGAGAGCGTTGGTGCATAAAACGACATAACTACTTTCGCACTTCAATCACATATAATTAAGATACTTAATACCAATTATTTATATATATATATATATATATATATATACGTGTTTCCGAGCATTTACATGGATAATTAGTGAACATTTCATGATTTTGATTGCATTGTTATCTTATTGCATACAGATGTATAAATACCGGACATATTTAATTAAATAATAATTCGAGAAAATACTCAAATTTATTCTGTGTGCAAAACGATTCCGAGTCACATTATCAGAATGTCGCAGATAATGCCAACTGGTTTATAATTTTAATTATATATTTTATCTTTATGATATGACACGTTTGGTGGCTTTGAAATTATGTTTTTATTGTATTTGTATATTAATGTGGTCTTATAGATTGTTTACTGATAAATTCTAATAATTTGAAAATTGCAATTTAAACATTCAAATTATATTAAAGCATTCCAAAGAGTCATCAATATATCAATTGAGTCAGACGTGGGGTCACAAAAGTTATTTTATCACACTAGGCATAATTTTTTTGAAAAAATAAAAGGCTTAAAATTTTTTTTAATATTTATCTAATCTTTTTTGCATTGAATTTTTTTTTACGGACCGTTAACTAAAAACATAAAAATCGTCGTTTTATAATAACTACGTACCAAAAAATGTCAAATAGTATTTATATTAAGGATATATCGAAATTGCTTTTTGATGTATCGTTTTTTACGATATTTCGATACATCGACATAGATATTTTTTTTAGCTGAGTGACAACTTTGACCGAGTTTATTTAGCCGTCTATTTGGTCTAAATAGGTGTAATAAATCCAATTTTAAATATGAAGAGGATCTTTTTAAAATGTGTCAAAACACAATTAATAACATTTTACTCGACCCATTTGTCTAACAAAGCCGATTGATGAAAGGCCATTTCTGAAGAAATACCAATTGAAAGAATAGCTCATTTGACCAAAAAAGCTATATGTCAAAAAAAAAATAATATTAGGCCTGTTTGTTGATCAAATTGAGATATTTGACCCATAATGTAGATGCGTTAAGTTAGCCACCCCACCAATTAGTGCATTCGATCGAGTATAGTTTGTGCTCTGCAAAGAGCTATAAAAGAAGACAATTTATTTTATTTTTTATTTATTGCTAAACCGGAACCGAAAATATGGGGTTTTATTGATGAGAGCTTTTAAGTTTTTATCTCTATAATTAGTGCTGGGGAAATCATATTAAAACCTTTTCTAAAGCAATTAGTGCTGGTGTTTTGAAGTGTGCTAACGTTTATGCCCAACAAGAGCTAAAAAATAAGACCCGTCGAAAAAACGATAGTAACCTGAAATGACACGTTTTTTGATGAAATAAGCGTTTAATATATTTTTATAATTAGTGGAATAATTTTTTATCAGGAATCTCTTTTAAAAACTATTTGAAACTATATAAACCAATTAGAGCTACAATTAGAGCTACAAAAAAAGCTATGGCCGAGGAAAATATACCTACAGGATATATATAAAATAATAAAACTAAAAAATTATAGGCTTTTTTTTGCCAATATTTTTGTAATTAGTGCTCTATAGAAAAAAACACTTCTAAAATAAAATTCACCGAAAACGAAACATTTTTTTTTTAGGAATCTACAGGAGAGCGAAAACGCGATTTTGAAAAAAAAGTTCATCCCCCTCCCTTTTGGGGTCATTTTTAGAAACCAAAACCATACAAAAATATTCGGCGCTATTGAAACCCTTAGGGGTGAGAGGACGTCAAAGTTTTTTTTAAAAAAGAGTAAAAGTAATTTTTTGAGATGGGGGAGGGATACCCAGGAGTGTTGGTTATCAACTGAAAGGTATTTAAAATACCTATGTTTAAAAGAAGATTAATAAAATCAGACAACCCTTAAGGCAAAAATCGAATTTTTGTGTATTTGTGTATAAAGAACGGGGGTGAAAGGGTTAATAATTAAAGATTAGGAGTTTCCGCACAAAGCCGTACTAGTTTAGGGTTCGTGGAAATTATACTTTAGGCGTGGTGATAGTTTACAGTTGGTAAACACCTTTTAAATCAACCCTATGGCCAAGGAATAGTACCCTATGGCCAACACCTTTTCAGTCACGCTAAGTTAGTTTAGAAGTTAAAGTTCGCCTTAGTGTAAAAGGTTCCATAACTTCTAAACTAAGGCGAATATAATATTTTTGTATTCGATAATTTTTAGATGTTACCTTAAAAAAATAATAATGTGGATTATTTAATTTAAATGACCATTGGACCAAACGGCTCATACGGCTAAAAGACCATTCGGCTAAACGACCATTCGGCCAAACGGAATATTCGGCCGAATTACTCATTCGGCTAAACGGCTCTTTCGGCTGTATGACAATCGACCAAACGACACATTCGGCTAAACAGCCCATTCGGCCAAACGGGGTACATTCTTGTTTGTGTCAGTAATTTAACAATTTGAGTTAAGTTTTCAAGTGAAAATTCGTACGGAAATCAAAAAAGCTTGGGGAGTCTGCTGCATCGTTTTCAACCGTAAAAAATACTGGTGGCAGAGTTCAATCGGAGGAAATCAGAAAAAAAGTCCATAAATTTGTGATCTATGATGGACGCATTAAGTTAAGAGAATGGAAGAGTCTAGGAGGATATCTTCTGAACGAGTTTTTAAAATATGGAGAAATCTGTCGCGCTTGCACACATTGGATCAAAATCATCAACGCATTACCACTTCGAAGAAGCTGTTGGACCGATTGAAACTCAATTCAAAGGACTTTTTGCGCCGGTTTGATAAAGTGGTTGAACATTGGTCCATTATTGCTCATTAGTGGTCAAACAGAAGTCAGAGCAGTGGAGTTTAACTGGCGAACCTGCCCCGAAGAAGGCGAAGACGGTCTTATTAGCAGTGAAGGTGATGGCGATCGTTTTTTGGGACACGCATGAAATATTGCTCATCGACTACTTGCAAAAAGTCAAAATTATAACAGGAGTGTATTATTCTTCATTACTGGACCGGATAAAGTCAGAAATCCGGTTGAAAAGGCCTACAAAAAAATAATGTCAATGAGCCTGTTCACATGTTTTTGTGTCGCCACCCGCCACGGCCATAATTCAATAAAAATTAAATTAAATTAAATTCATGAAAATGGCTTAGAATTGTTCCCCATCCTGAAAATTCTCCTGATTTAACATACAGCTATTATTTCTATGAAAACATGGAAGATGATTTTGAACAATGACTATTTTGCAGACTTTTCCAGAATCTTAACTTAACTGAACTTTTGAATTCCCTTCAAATATCTATCCAAGGAAAGTTAAAAATATTGGAAACGAATCTGACCTCGATTTCTTTTCTTCGGTATGACCATAAAAGCATCTTTAGATAAATTGATTCGATTTGGATTTTAATTTAATTGAAAGTTTTGGTAAGCTATGCCAATTTTGTTAAATAAAAAAATAAACTGTACAACACGCATTTAAAAAAAAAGAAGTAATATTGTATCCGTATTGGTATTACGGAAGAGACAATTTGGACTGCCCTACAAAAGCTTTGCCAAAAAATGGCATTGTACAGAATTTGCGGATTACTCTAAACATAAATTCAAGGTTAAATAGTGCCATCTGTGCATTTCTAATTTTAGTGTGCGAGTGTTTATGTTTATGTCATCAAACTATCTAACATCTCGTCATTGGAATATTCAATAGCATAAATCTATAAATATTTAATACGATATCGAGCTAAAAATAGCCTCTAAAAAATGTTCAGTGTACTTAATAATAATAACAAAAAAATATTATTTTAGTTTTTATTAATATCAAAAATGTACACACAATATAAATATATAAATAATTATAATTTAAATTTATTGTTTTCTGTAAGTTTATATTGGTGCATTTTATATAATAAAAGATAATAACTGGATATTCAGTTAAAAGAGGCTTTTTTATAAAGCGAATATTTAAATTGTTGTTATTTATATTTTGTACAGTTTTTTAGTATTATGTTTTAAAATTTTAAACAAATGTGTATTTATAATAAATTTTAAGATTATGTTTAATATCAAATTTGAATAATTGGATAATTACTAATTTATTCATTCTGACTGAGTATTTTTTTTGATAAGGTTATTGATTTTATTTTACATACAAATTTATATTACTAATTACTGATATTATCCTAAGGCCTTGAATATATATTTAATCTATCATTCGATCCTTGTGGTAAAAATCTAGGTATTTTGTATGCAATTTCAAACAAACACAAGTTTTGGAAAAATATAAAATATGATAATAATTCCGAAGACTCCTAAAAATAAAAGCGCCATTTTATAAAATGTATTACTACAAAAAAAAAAACACAAATTACCTAACATAAAACCTAAATAACATAATGACATGACATAATTTACATAAATTTGGATTTTTTATTAAAATTATCGCATTCTAAATTATATTTGTAGATATTTCTCTTTCACAGCAATTTGTCCTGAATTAATACCATCAGATAAAACGGCAGCGGAACATGGAATTAGCTGAGCGAAATGGTTCTGCATTCACAATATCCAGTATTGGTAAGATTCAATATTTAAGAAGAAAAACAAAATATAATTATGCAATTTATTTTTCCTAGAAATGCAGCCCAAAATGAAGATGTCCGGCCAATCGCATGAGGTGTTGACCTCGCGCAGCGGAAAGAAAATCGGCGGTGCAGGTGGTGCACACGGAGTCGCTACCGATCACCCAACATCGTAGGTATTTCTCATCAGAATACACAGATCACAATCAAAACTAAAAAATCTGCCGTTTTGCATGCTCGATTCACATTTGTCACATTTTCTGAATAACAATGCAGGTTCATCGAGACCCTGATGCACCTGTTACGTGGCAATATAGGTTCTGGCGTATTTGCGATGGGCGATGCCTTCAAGAACGGTGGTCTTATACTGGCACCGTTATTGACACTTTGCATTGGTGCCATATCGGTACACTGTCAGCATATTCTAGTAAATTTTAAGTAAATACCCTGCTGAAATACAGTGTTATTATAGAATAATTTTAGCTAAAATGTTCGCGAAGAATGAAAGAGCGTATGGGACTAGAGGAGGATCCAGATTTTGCGGAAACCGTTGAGCTATGCTTTGAGCATGGACCGCCTAGTATACGAGGCTGGTCGAAGACCGTAAAACTGTTGGTAAACATATTCGTGTGCGTCACCCAGATAGGTTTTTGCTGTGTGTACTTTGTCTTTATTAGCTCGAGTTTAAAACAGGTACGTTTGTTATTATAAAACAAAACGTGAAAATTCTTAAATTTCCTGATTTTTTCCTTATTTTCTAGATCTTTGACTACTATGGTTATGTGCTAGACGTGCAATTGCACATGGTGATTATACTGATACCAATGCTTCTACCATCGTTAATCACTAACCTCAAGTATCTGGCACCATGCTCGGCCATTGCAAATCTATGCATGGCTACCGGAATCGGTGTTGTGTTTTATTATTCATTCCAGGATTTGCCTAGTCCTTCGGAACGACAGTACGTTGGTGAAGTACAGAATTTACCACTGTTTTTCGGAACAGCAATTTTTGCTTTCGAAGGAATTGCTTTGGTAATTAAAAAAAATCACACACAAAATAATGTGAACTGAATTTATTGTCCTCTTAGGTTCTTCCCTTAAAAAATGCTATGAAAAAACCTGAGACATTCGGACAATCCATTGGAGTGCTTAACATAGGAATGATATTTGTGACCATTCTCTTTATGTGCTTTGGATTCTTTGGATATTTGCAGTGGGGCGAGGAGGTGGCCGGTAGTCTGACATTAAATCTTCCACCCGGAGACATGTAAATTAAATAATTAAACTAATAAAATATGTAATATATTAAAAAAAATCTCCAGACTAGCCCAAGTGGTCAAAATCACCGTTTCCGTTGGAATGTTGCTAACGTTTCCGCTGCAGTTCTTTGTGCCCATCCAAATTATATGGCCGTACATCTTAAAGAGATTTGGTCCATTTCAACAACCGCTTCCGTTTGAATTAATGTTTCGCACCACAATGGTATTCATAACGTGTAAGTGCGCATGCGATCCACATCCTTACATAGATTGACCCACATTTCATTTACTTTCAGTTTCAATTGCTGAACTAGTACCAAAACTGAATCTCTTCATTTCATTGATCGGAGCACTGTGTGCCACCGCACTGGCTCTAGTCTTTCCACCGGTTATTCAGTTGATTGCAGCCTGGGGCACTTCCGAAGGTCCGAGTGCATTCTTATTAATTAAAAACTCCACCATTCTGATTGTGGCCCTGCTTGGCTTTGCGACGGGAACATACGAAAGCATTGCATCGCTGGTGCGTGCCTTTTCGGAGGACAAATGAGCGGACTGCTCCTCTAGACAATTATATGGACATTGGAACAAATGATGCTATTTGCTTGTTGTACCATATAGAGTTGATTCTATAAATGTGAGCGGGTTCACGCAATATTATTATTAAATATAAAACATATATACAGTTAAGATTACATTTTCTCACAAACAAATAATGGGAAAAAGTGTTATATGAAATAGGACAAAATATAGTATTATAATATATATACGTGACATGTACAATGTAAATATACACCACAAAAAACTGCGATTATATGGTATATTTTTTTATAACAATTGCTAAATGAATGTTTATTATTTATTGCATTTTCTTGAGAGGTGTGCGGTCGCAGAGGTTCAGTGAAATATTTTGATTATTTCTATTAAATCTAAATACAAAGATTTTTCATCGGATGGGTGTTTTTTTTTTGTTAGTTATATTTTTTTGGCCGAAAGGGCCATTTAGCCGAATGACTCGTTTGGCCGAATGCAGATTGGCAAAATTTGGAGTTTAGCCAAAGGAGTCATTTGCCGAATGTCATATAGCCGATTGGGCCGATTAGCCGAATGGGTCGTTTAGTCGAATGGGTCGTTTAGCCGAATGTTGTTTAGGCGGATGAGTCATTTGGTCAAATACGCACCGTATGGTCGAATGCAGTTTGGCCGAATGGGTTATTTAGCCGAATACATTTTGGACGAATGCCGTTTGTCCGAATGGGCTATTTAGCCGAATGAGTCGTTAGGCCGAATGTCATTTAGCCGAATACTGTTTGTGATAAATTCGCCATTTAGCCTAATAAGTCATTTGCCAAATGTCATTTAGCCGAATAACCGTTTAGCCGAATGGATAGTTTAGCCGAATGATTTATTTGGCAGCATACGCATCGTTTGGCCGAATGGGTCATATAGCCGAATGGGCCATTTAGCGGCATGAGTCGTTTAGCAAAATGGGCCGTTTAGAAGAATTAGTCATTTAGCCAAATGTCATATTTATAAATGGCGTTTTTTTTGACGTCTTCGCATTGCACTTGAAAAATCAGTATTTTTGAAAAAAATAATCGGAAAGATATGTATATTCGAAGATATATTTTGAATTTGAATGTTCAAGAAAGTTGTATTTAATTTTAATTAAAAAAGAGTAGTTTTAGAAAATTTTAAAAATTACATATTTTACTGAAAAAAATAACAAAACTAAATTATTATCAGAATCAGTATCAGAACGAAGTCTGCGATCCTTGAAGTCGATTCTTAAACTAAATCGACGACAAACAGCTAAGGAAATAGCTTCAATCTGGAACCTGGCTGACATAAATACTTATTTTATAGCCACGACTCAACGATACATCAAAAATATTGGATTTGGTTTTTATAAAGTAAGGTTATGCTGTATTTATTTGATGATTTCTGTAATATTATTTTATAAAATATTTTCGTAGACAAAAGACAAGCCGCTTATAAATAAAAAACAGACGATCCGCAGGATGACATGGGCAAAAGAGTGTGTGAATCGGACACAAAGACAGTGAGACTCCGTAATCTGGAGTGATGAGTCCAGATTCGAAATTTTCTTTGGTGATACAAGCTGCCGGGTTATTCGAACACCAAACGAAGATCTTGATCCCGAGTGCTTGAATAAGAAAGTCAAATTTGCGCCTTGGCTTGCTATACATTGTAGATGGCATCATGAATGCTGTCAAGTACCAGGACGTGCTGGAACATCACTTAAAATCGTCAATTCCAGACCTAAGTACTGAATATGGAGAATTTATATTCCAACAAGATGGTGCTTCGTGTCATACAGCCAGAAGTACCATGGCTTGGTTCGAGCAAAATGATGTGCCAGTTCTGCCCTGGCCTTCAAGCAGCCCAGATCTCTCTCCAATCGAGACTTTGTGGGGTTTAATAAAGAGAAACCTACGAAAAAACCAATGTTCAACAAAAGCGGCTTTAATAGATGAGTTAAAGAGAATCTGGTCCTCAATAACCGATTTATAATGTAAGGAACTTGTTAACACAACGTCACGACGAATTCAAGCAGTTATCACTCAAAAAGGTGATGTGACACACTGGTAAATCTTTATTTAGTAACTGTGTTTCCTTTTTTTCTGCATTTCGATAACCGACGGATTAACAGTAATATTTTTATTCTACGAAACTTTAGGATAATGTTGTCAAATTATGTTTATAAATATCTGCATGGTTAGATTTAAAAATATGTTAATGATATGTATTAAAATCGCGATAAAACACTGAAATTTTGGGTGAACGAACTCCCATAATTTAGGGTAGTAATAAGGAAAATTAAAATGTTAGGATTTTAAAATAATTTTACACTGTTAAAAAAAATGATTTTTCAATTGAATGCGGAAGCAACAAACGTCAAAAAACATGTATAAGAAAAATATTCATAAATACAGGCGCCAATGCTACTTTTGAGGAACAGGAGCCATTTGCGTCATCTACTGTTATTTTAAAGTTAGACAAGACAAGCTTGGAAAATGTGCAAATGTGTGGGTAGCCCAATAATGGGAAAAAAATATCTCAAAATAATAGAATATAAATTTACTAAATGCGTTGCAAAGGTCCCGACAAGTCACTAATGACAAATGATTGATCAAATAAATGCCTCAAAGGGTAAAATTTTTATAATACTAGTTTCTGAGTTAAATATTAAATATTATATATAGAAAATAGAAGGAAATATTTTTTTAAAGAATATTTATGCACGACATCATTTAACAGAGATATGGTGCAAATGGAAAAAATGTTGTTTTTTTGTTTTAGGATCTAAAAATTTGTTAAATACGACTTTTGAGGCACAATCGCACCATTTGCGCCATATTCTATAGAAACATTAGAGTATCTCTTGTACAAATAGGTGATCGCAAGCTTGAAAGATGATGCCGCAAATTTCTGCAACTGCGTGTCAATGATTGCACAAAAAATATGCCCCAAAAGTCTTATTATAAAATATTTTTTATCAAGTTTTTTTTTAAATATTACTTAAGTGGAAATATTACTTAAGTGGAATTTTAGTATATATGATAATATGGACAAAGTTTTCGAAAAAAAATAATTGAAGTGCAGCAAACGACTGCGATTCCAATTGGTTTTTTAAAATAACGAAGAAATTACAATTCCTTAGAGCAGTGGTCTAGGTTAATGCCAAGGAGCTGGGAGTTCGAATCCAGGTACCGAAATCCATTTTTTGTGTATTTGTAACTGGATATTTTCACGGACTCGACAAGATCCATAGGAAGGCTGTTAATGGTGCCAAAGGGTGCCTAGTTCTTTTAAGAGAGATAGGGGCAAAATGTAATTGTAATAATGTAATCCCTCTCCATAGATTAAAATACAAAAAATGACCTTTTGCCCCTATCTCTATTGACGTGATAGAGTTAAAAAATCTGAAGTTGGCGCAAACAGCCGTACCATTATAAGGTCGTTGGAATGTATACTTAAGGCGTGGTGTCAGTTTAAAGTTAAAAAAGTAGAAAATTCGAGTTGTTTTTGTTTTACAACCCTTCCCCTTTTTTTGGAGTTAGGAGATAAAATCTTATGATGCAGTTATTTTGTGCAAATATCATTTGATCGATTTGCATCAAAACTTATCCCTATTGCCCAAATAGGACAAATAGGGGTCCACCCTTTCACCTTCGTAGGAGGTTAAGTCTAATGATGCAGTTTTTTTAAATATACTTTATCCATTTTATTTATTTCAAAAAAAGAAGTTTCATACATACTTTAAACCCCCTTAAAAGGGTGATAGGGGAGACCAAAAAGGGGTAATAGGGAGATTTTTTCTCAGACGCATTTTGTCGATCTATTAAAAATATCATGAAAACTCTGTATAAAGGCTTGACAAAAAACTTTCTTTGGTGCGGCTGAATTTTTCATCGTCTTCCTGTCACACTGAAGAGATAGATAGAAATTATTATTATTATTATTATTATAATTAGTTAGTCAATTAAGGTGAGATCTTTTATTATATGGTCTATTTTATCGGATCAGCACTGATATGATTAGTAATAATCATTTGTTGATCATCACTCTTTAAATAATTTGCAATACATTTCAGGTTTAGATAGATTTTCCTTGGCAATCGGTGTAAATTTCCCAAAACAACGAACCCATAAAAATATTAAAAACTACATACGCTGATCACATCCAAAAATGAAATTTTTAGTTTGTCTGAAAATTAGTTTTATAGTTATGCCAAAATAAACCGTCCGATGTTAAATCTAAATATTATGTTTTTTTGTAACCATTCCTTACACGTTGTGCGTGTATGTGTTCCCTGACATAATAATATGTATGTTTAGTGATATACGCATTTGAATGATTTATTGCAGTGTAGAAATGTACAGTGATCAGTAATTAAGTTATTTATACTAATTTGTTTGCATTTATGAATTATATCTGTGTAGGTGTACGACGATTGTTAATATATTTAAATATACCATATATATATATATATGATTATAAAATGTTTTTCTTGTCAATTGTATTAAAAAAAAAATGTATGAAATATTTGTATAATTATTTTGTATTTTATGTTTGTATTTTGTATTTAAATAAAAATTCTATAATATTTTATCCTTAGTACATGGAACCACATAAAAATGATGTAAAAACAACTATATAACACAAACGACATACAATTATAAATTATATTTTTTTTGAATAATGAATAAAAATAGTGTGTGTGTGTGTGTGTATATGGGGGGCGAGGAGTTGAAACGGTTTAGAGTAAACTCGTTTTGTATTTTGTACGGATGTAAAGAAAATGTGCCAAACATTGAGGAAAAAGGGTGGTAGTATATGGGTGTATTGATTTATATGTATCGCTTAATATTTATTATACAATTGATAAATTTGCAATAAAAAAATACAAATAATTTTGTGTACATTAAAGGAAAAAATGTAGCAGCGAGCGAGCACACTATTTTTTTGTTGTTGTTTGTTAACTATTATAACCGGAATACAGAATTATTTTTTTAAAAAACACACACTAATTTAGTACACACCGAAAACATGTAGGTGCGTGTTTTCTTATCTTAATCTTTTTCAAAATTATTTTTCTTTACAAATAATAACATAATTAGCTACTAAAAACAATAATATTACTCATTAAATATTAATATAAAGTTGTCAGTGCTTTTCTTCTTCTTTTTTTGTAATTCCGCCTTATGTTTTCTTAGAGTTTAGTTTATTTCTGTTTTCGATAGCTCTGAGTTTGGGTTTTGCGTTTCTATGGGGGTGTGTGTAAAAGACAATGTCCGAACAATGGTGGTGCCTACGCTAGAGATCCTCCGACATAAACGAATTTTGCGACTTAAGCTCCTCGAGTCGTCGTATTTGTTGACGTAGATACATTACTCTGAAAAAATAAAGTGGTATTTTAATTGTTACTCAAATTATTTGATATACTCACTTTTGTTCCTGCAGAGTTGCTGTTATTTCTGTTATTCGAACTAAACTCCGAGCACACTTTAGATCGGCAGACACCTTTGTACACTGAAGGTCACCAATAATGTGCGCCTCCTCGGAGCACTTTTGCGACTGAAATGTGTAATAAATCTGTAGAATCGGTTAGTAAATGTGCAAATGATAATCTAAATGTTTCTGCAAAATATTTATAGATAACAATTTTTATAGACTTTTTTTGAAATCTCAGATAAATAAGGATAACGTAATTAAATTTTATTATTGTCTACTTAATAGATAAAATAGAAAAACACATTAATTATTTGCACAATGCTAAGCTCATAATTTAACATAAATAGTTTTAAATTCTCCACAAAACTTAAAAATTTGGACAAAATGGAAAATTTCAAGAAACGAATACAAACGAACACAGAGAATTTTTTCTATATAACCCGTAAGTATTTCCCATGTATGTGTAATATTTATATTCTGTTGAGATTAGGAACTAGCTCGGATCTAATCTCAAATAGATGAATTCCTAGGTCCATCTGTTTTCTCATCCATAAAAAAATTTACTGTGGGAATATTTGGTGGCCAATTAAAGAAGGTACATTTTAAAAATATATATCCAGGACTGACCTTAAGTTTTATTCTAGCATTGCGATAACTGTAAATTATGAAGTAAATAGCTTGAAATCTGGTATGAACCGAGGTTTTGAAGTTCAGTATTGTTGAGTGCTAATCACTTCAAAGAAAATTGACGATGGATTAAATCTTACAGCACATGAGCTAGGTTACGTATCTGATAAGTCAATTAAAAGTATTTTTTTAAATTGCTTTGTCAGAGACCATCAAACCATTTACTGAAGTTTAACTAATATCACAAAAAGTGCTTTAGACCAGTGGAGATAATATCCCATTTTTGGATATCTGAAACTAAGTTAATTTGCAGGTACATATAAAAGCTTCTATTCTGGCTTCCTTCTTGCATATATATGATACCTTCCTCTGCTTTGTGACAAATATTTATTGTAAAGTATTTAATAGAATCTGTGCATCCTCATAGCCGCAAAAATGAATCATCATTCATTGGATCCTGTTATCTCTTGTGGGACATAGGGCCAGCACACCGGTTTCATTGACCATTACGGGTTCACACGAGTGGTCAGGTCATGCTAATGTGCTGTGCTACTCCTATTGGAGCTACTGTG